>PVJX010031061.1:0-21524 GCA_004027295.1 Dolichotis patagonum
AAATAAAAAACACAATGTGTGGCCATCAGTGACTTACCTGGTGTCATCCTAGATGAGTACACAGAATAATGTTACTAGGCAGCTCCTTCTAAAAGTGACTTGTCAATTAAACATCATCAGGTTTGGTGGTACTTGTGACTTTTTCTGGAATTGCTTTCCAGGTTCTCCTCATTTCCAATAAAGAATAGAGCAAAAAAAAATTACAGAAAGTTTATTTGGCAAAGTAAAAGCAAAGGGTGAATGAGAAAATTGCCTCTATAGAGTGAGCTCAGGCTGAGTAAAAATGAAAAAGGCAAGACAAAATTCCAATCTGGAGAACACAGGCTGGGCTATCCTGAAGAGAGCCGTAATAGGGAGCACTGTTTCCTTTTATGTAGTCTATATCCTGAGAAAACCTGGCAGAACTTCTACGTTTGGGTCTGAGAGGTGGTGCTCTTATGTCTCTTTTCCCAGGCAGTCTAAACCATGCTCTATCAGCTAGCTGTCTTATTGTTCTAGTTTAAATACCCATCAACAATGTAGAAGAGTTCTTTGTTTCCCATAACCTTGACAGCATTTGTGATTATTTGATTTCTTTGTGAAGGTCATTTTTTCTGGAGAAACATGGAATTTCACTGTTTTAATTTGCTTTTCTCTAATGGCTAACAATGTTGAACATTTGTTTCATGTATTTGTAGACTACTTTTTATTCTTCCAAGAATTGTCTGTTCCTTTCAGTTGCCCATCTTTTATTGGGTCTTCTAATTATGGGGACATAACATTTTTAAAATTCTTTTTTATTTTAAAGGAAAAAAGTAAAAATAACAATAAAACAGTTTCAAAACAGTCTAGTAGAGCAGTAACAATAATTAGTACATTGCATATTATTTTCTATATGGTAGCTATTCAGAATACAAAACATAGGCATGAAATATTGACCAAACAATATTAGCACAGACCCCTGTTTTCAATGAACTAAGACAAACTAGCTGTATTATTATCGTAACTATCTTGTGTGTGTATATATGTGTATGTACAAGTATGTATATATATTTCTTTGCCTTCCTTTCTCTTTTCTCCCATCACAGTTTCTGTCTCTTTTTTTTAAAAGAGAAGTTAGTGCAACAGGTCCAAACAGAAATCTAGGAGATTAAAAACTCCATTGAAATTATGTACAACAGTTTGAATGAAGGCAAGGATAGAATGTCAGATCCAGAAAACATGATTGTGACTAGCCACCAAGAAAAGAAGGAGATCTTAAAAATAAAAAGAGACCACAAAAAATCAATCCAACAGCTAAAAGATGAATCAAAAAAGAACAACACATACGTGATCAAAGTCAGTGAGAACACTGGAGGTAGCACAAAAGGTGTAAGAAACCTCTTTACAGAAATAAAGACAGAAAACCTCTCAATCATAAATAAGGAACTTCACATACAAATAAAAGAAGTGTATAAAATTACAAATACCCATGACTAGAATAAATCTGCACATAAAAATCAAGATTCTAGATATTCAACACAAAAACAGAATATTAAAAACAGAGGGGAAAAAAGTTACCTATTGGGTGGAAACCCCTCAGAATCACAGTAGACTTCTCAACACAACCCCTCCAATCAAAGAGTGCTTAGAGTGAAGTATTTCAAGCCCTGAAAGAAAACAATCTTCCACCCAGAATGATGTACCTATCCCCAAAACTGTCTCTCAAAATCAGTGTTTGTATTTATCCCCAAGCCCCACGCTGCTTCAGCTAAGTTACCATCCTCTGCCTCCTGTAATTACTGTTGCTACTGACAGCTTCACACCATTCATCTGCTTGTCCATCCTGTGTACCCTGACTGAGGGTGCTACCGTGTGGCTGGTGTTCCTGTGGTCCATGGGTCTTCCTGAGGTCCATCTCCATAGTGGAAGCAGTGAAGGTAGACGCCAGTCTCTGGGCATTCTTGCACAATTCTCCTGGACCTTGGGAGATGTGGTGAGGGAGGGGCAGTCTCTGGGCATTCCCAAGCACAGTGCACCTGAATTCCAGCAGCAGCCAAAAATATTACATGGTCTAGATATTAGTCTTCTGTTCAAGATGATACTGTCGAAATTTTTCCATTCTGTACATTGTCTCTTGGTCATTTCCTTTGCTATATAGAAGTTTTTTTTTAATTTGATATGAACCCATTTATTGATTTTTGATATTATTTTTTATATAATTGGAGCTCTATTCATAAACTCTTTGTCTATACTTATGTCTTTAAGAGTTTTGTCTGTTGCATCTTTCTCCAAATTGTGCTTAGATCTTGGATCTAGTTTTATTTTAGCTTAATATGTGGCTAGAGATACATCTTTACATTTTCTGCATATAGACAGCCAGTTTTACCAGGATCATTTGATAGAGGCTATTTATCTGCCAATGTATGTTTTTGTCAAAGACAAGGTTTCCGAATGTGCCTGGGGTTGTTTCTTTGTTCTTTATTCTGTTGGTTAGATCTGTTTTATACCAGTACCATGCCAGTTTTAAAACCGTCGCTTTTTATTATGGCTTGATATCCAGAACTGTGACGCATTCTGTTTAACTTTGCTCTTGTTCTCCAGTATTACCTTTGCTATGAGGGGTCTTTTCTGATGCCATATATGTTTTAGGATTGTTTTCTCTTGCTCTGTTACAAAAGCTGTTCATATTTTGATTGAAATTGCATTAAATCTGTGTATCAGTTTTAGAAGTATATACATTTTTACAATATTTCTCAACTTCTTTATTTTTGTTGTTTTCCTAATGGCCATTTTAACTGGGGTAAAATATCATCTTTTGCAATTTTGACTCACAAGAAAGCTAATGACACTAAGCATTTTTTTCATGTATTTATTGATCATTTGCATTTTTTATTTGTAATATGCCTATTCAGTTCATTTGCTCATTTTAATTAAATATTTGCTGTTAGTATGTTTCTGAATTCACTTTATGTTCTGAATGTTAACCATTTGATGAATACTATGCAAATGACTTCTCTCATTTGTAAATTACATACTCTGCTGATAGCTTCTTTTCTATATAAAAATTTTGGGGTTTGATGTAATACCATCTTACTAGTTTTGATTCCCTTTCCTGTGTTTTTGGTGTCATGTTCAGATATTTTTCTCTACAATAATTTCATGAAATATTTTTCCTAGTTTTCTTTGAGTAGTTTTATAGCTTCAGGTCTTTGCTATAAGCCTATGATCAATTTTGATTTAATTTTTGTACATTGTGAGAAATAATGTTAAAGATTCAATCTTTTTCACGTGTCCAGTTTTTCCAGCACCATTTGTTGAAAACAGTGTCCTTTCTGTTATGTGTTTTTAATACATTTGTTAAGAATCAATTGATGGTAGACATGTGGATTTATTTCTGGGTTTTCTATTCTGTTTCTTGTTTCTGGGTTTTCTATTCTTTCTATTCTGTTTCTTGTCCTATGTGTCTGCTTTATGCCAATATCAAGCTTTAACTCTGACTTCTAACTCTGTGTAGAAGGAAAAAAATTAAAATTATCTTGACTTTTCCAGGTGAGATTTTAGTTTCATGACTCTCACTTGGCCTCCATCGACACTTTGATAGAGGAAGGGTTTGGATGTTTTTTTCCCCAGTAAAACTTTTCTAACATGTTCCTGTTTGAGAGGAGTATCTTATTACTCTTCCTCACAAAACCTCTGCTAATTTCACAAAACGGGAGAAGCAAATATGTGGTGATATTTTCCCTCCACCTCACCTCCTCAGAAACCCCAAGCAGGACTGAAAGTGTGCTTTAGTACTGTCAGTGTGGGTGGAAATCTAGACACCCCACACAAGGAGAATTATCCATGTAGTGACAATGAAATTCTTGTCTCTCCATCTTTGACTCCCTGAAACCATGAGGGCACGGTATTAGAGGGCGTCAATACAGTGTGATAAACACGGAAATCCAGGCCCCTCACTCCATTTTTAAGAATGGTCATAAGTGGCAGTGGGGTCGTAACCCCCAACCTGTGGTGTATGATTTGAGTGTAATACTGTGATCTAAAGTTTTCGTCTTGCCTGACGCCACTTTCTGGTCCTTTGGATACATACCTTTATGAGATTTATCTTTATACACTGGAATCTTTGGGATATTGGCTATTTAATTACCAATTCTGAGTTATGTTAGTCAGAAATTACAGAGAACACACCACGGTATTATTTTTCGTCTCTCAAGAACGTTCTTGAGAGAACGTTCTTGTTAGTCAACGTTCTTTCTTCTCTCCAGTTTTCAGAATCTTCCCAAATTTGCATTATGTAGCAAATCTAGGATAAATAGTTTTTCTAGCTGGAAGAATAGGGAAGGTATATTAACTGTTTCATTCCAGAAGCAGAATACATTCCCTATTGACTTGGTTATCCCTCTCCAACACTGCCTCATCAAGGAAAGCAGAGAACTTTTAATGTTATATGTTCCCTAAACTTGCTTTATGCAAAGCATGGTTGTTTGAATGTATGAAGCCAAATACAGATGCAGAACTCAATATCTATGGAGTTTTTCTAGCTTCTTTCTGTTTAACTCAAGTTGTCATTTTGAATCCATGCACTATCCTCCAAAACAAGGTGCTCCAGATACTTGATTCAAGAGTCCAAGAAAACTAAAGTTCTGTGACCGCTGTTTCCAGAAAACATTCATCACTTGGAGAAAATCATTTAGCTTTTTCCTCCTGAGGGACTTCAAATTATCACTAGAAACAACAAATTATCATGAATCACTTGAGATTCAGGACCAGCCAGCCCATCCACTGTACTGTCAGAGGTTTATTTTATTAGCTTTAAAGTTAGTCTTGATATATGGATGTCAACATAATCTTTAAAAAAATTAGCAAGAAAAGCCACATAGTATTACAAGGGCTACCCATTTATTCAGGGTCAGTTGTCACTGTATCTGATTTTCAGTGCAGCTGATGAACAGAGATGACAATGAAGGACAGAAAGTTAAAAAAAAATAAACAAAGGTGTTATAGAGTCCGCCAGAGGGGACTTGGAGAACTAAGTGTCCTTTGGCCTTTGGATTGGAAGAAATTATGAGTAGTGCAACATAGCAGTAAGAAAAGGATAAATTAGGCCACTTACTAATTCCTCAATGTCCTCAACTATAAACTAGTATTATAATGTTTACTCTCCTTATCTCTGTTTGTTTGAGAGACTGAAATAAATTATGGCATTGAGAATACCTTTACTCCTTCAAAAATAATTGAGTACAATGAATACAAATTCCTCAGAATTTTTACACTTGACATTATCAGTATTTTCTCTGGGTCTTTTTTGTTTCCCTACTTTCCTCTCCCTTATTATTCCTTTCAAAATTTTTAGTAAGAAAGTAGAAAAAGAAAGGAATGTCAAAATCCATTGAGTGTAATAGAAGAGACTTTTTGATAACAATTTTCTTCCTTTCTTCATAAATTCCTGCTGATATGAGACGTAAAGCTGTGGAGAAGATGGAGAAATGAAGAAGGAATGGGAGTGAAGACAGGGAATTTCATTATTCATGGAGTATGTATTAATCACTTAATGGAGACCAGGTTCTATGCCAGACATAGAAATAAAAAATGTATGTGGTTAAGTATTCAACAGGTTTTCTATATAGCATGATAGACAATAAGGCAAATAATAACTATACAATATGAGTATTGTCAAAACGATTTATTCAAATAGTTTGAACACATTCTTAAGTCTTCATGGGTGCCTAGGGAAGTAAGATTCAAACTAAATATTGGAAAAGATGAGAAAGAGCTTATAAAAGAGGTCTAAGGGAGTGCTGGATACAGGAAAGGCAAGGAAGAAAGTTTGTAGTGTCAAATACTTGAAGCAACAGCAGCAAGTTTCAAATTACTAATAGAAAAAAAATTTAAAAGCATGAGACAAAATAGATACAGCAAATACAATTTGAAAGCAAAGAGAAGTTTGATGCACTTTGAATTTTCATAAAGAAATTCAGTCTTTGAGGATTGCTTTCTAAATTAGTGACATTTTATTTAGAAAGATAAATTCCCTCCACTTGGCTCTTTTCTTGAAACATCAGAGGCTGTATACCTACAGGAGGAGAATAAAACTCATATGTCTCTTAATTTCTTCACAGAAATAGACAATGCAAAGCACTTGATGTCATATCAACTCACCTATTTTCTTATTGAATTTGATAGGCTACAAGTCCTATAATTCTCTCAAAAGCATAAAAAAGCAGAAGAGGGAAAAATCAAGAATATATTCTTAAAAGAAAGTGACATCAAAAGAGTGGCATTTATACTTGTTAAATCCACCAGCTACCCCATCTATTATCTCTATTCACTAATTGCAAATTTGAGGTCCACTCCTTTGCACAAGAAATACAAGTATTCTTCTCTTTTATGCAAACTTAAAAAAATCTTAAAGCTTTTGTGTATATTATCAGAGTTTACCAATCCCTTTTAAAACTCAAGATATCTGGCTTTCTAGGACCAGTGGGCGGAGTATGTGGCTATAGCCCTTTTACATAGATTTTGTGTTCTACACTTTATTATGCCTCCATCCCTTTTTGTTTTCTTGCACCTGGGTAAATTCTTTTATTTTTTTCCTCTTTCCTAAACCCAACAAAATTATGATTTGTAGATCTTTATACAAATAAACCAATTTCAAAGGTAATTTTCTTGATTTTGGATATGCATCTCATTTTTGGTTTATCTGAATGCAGAAACAAAGTTATGGATTTGTTCGCAAGTATGTTGTTGAGGAAGTGATCTCGGAAAAATTTCATATAGGAGTGAATAAAGGAAAGAGAATATTTCCAGAAAGATTGCCAATGCCACTATAAATCTCCTATAAGACCTTGTAAAGCATAAGTTAGAATGGTTTCATAGAGGAGCTAGAGAAGTATGTGTTTTCTTCTTTGTTGAACAAAAGTTATTCCTGGGAGCAATTGCTTCTTTGTTCAGTCCATTTGTGTTCTGTTTGAGCATGGAATGTTGCTTGTGTTAGGAGGCCACACGAGCCTGTAAGATGTGACCAAGTGCATGTAGATGAGGTAACAATATTTTCTACTGCAAAATGATACTCCTTATATGAAGAGTTTTATTCTAGTCATTTGAATGACAGACAGAATAGTTAATCCTAAAAAACTTTATTATGGCAAACATCTGGGAAAGGGTGGGGGTCTGATGTTGAATAAGACAAAGAGGAAATGTTAGGTGGAAGTATTCAAGTGTGCCAAACAATGCAAGAAAATTTTGACAGTGCCACTGGAAATCCCTGAGTGAAAACTCTGCTGTCAAAGAAGTATCAAGACTTCCATGACGGGGTCCTTGCCACCCTTCATTGACTTGGAGCCATGTGGAGGTATGGCATCTACACAAAATGGTTCTTCCTGTGTATAGGTTCTGGCACCTTTTGATAATTGCTCTCTCTAATTAGAAGCCTTCAGTGTACACTCTCATGACCACTGTTAATAGTAATGGAAATATGGCATGGAAGATAACAGCAATGCTGTGCTGAAGTCCGCTCATGTCAGATTTACATCTTCTCTGACTCCTCTTGAGTGACTCCATGTTGACAGCTTGATACTAGTCATAGTGGGAATATTTGCAACACAAACTGACCAATGTCACAAATCATGACATTTGGTTTCCCTGAGGGCCTGTGGCTAAACATATGCCAGCACCCTACTAATAACACCTGTAATAAATATGTTCCAGTGTCTAATAAAAACTACATTCCTCCCTTTAAAATGGTGAGTTCCAATAATTATTTTACCACAAAGAGGCTACCACTTATTTATCTGTCAGATTTTGTTTCCTAAGGAGGAAATATAGAGTATTTTTCAATGTTTTATTCTCTTTCAATATGAAGCCTCAAGAAAACAAATGTACATTGGAAAGCAAAAATTGTGTTCTGTTATTAAAATATTATGTTCACTGTGGGTGAAGACTCTAGGTTTTGGACATATATAATTTGTTTAGAGATAATAAGGCAGATTTCAAATTTAAGTGTCACTGAGTAAAGTAAGACCCATTCAACCTAGCAAGAATGAGAGTCAACGCAAGTGTCCAAATTGCCATGCCATTTGTGTTATTAATGTTTAAATTTCAAGAGGCTGAAATGTTTCCTTTTTCTATCATTTAGTTTATTAAATTAAGAAGTACCATTGCCCTCTCTTTACTACAAAGAGATATAGAACAACACTATTAAAGCAAATTTTGAGAGTAGCAGTGTCTTATAAATAACAGGCAGTATTCATATTCAGTTTTGCCAGCTCTCATAGATTTCCTGGTGATTATCTGCCCTTTACTAGTGACATTTTCACACTCAGTATCATGTTATCACAATAGAGATTAAACTAGAAAATATAAAACCAAATACTTAGAAGTATCTGTATGTTTTCTCATGCACAATTTAAAATTCTGTAGGATTTGTATAAGATTCTATAAGATTTGTATAACCTTCACCTGCTTAAGGAAACTTTGTTGTTTGCAGTGAAAGAAGGCCAAAGAAAACTGCAGAGGTAGACCTAACTTTTCTGTGTTCATAACTTGGCAGTGCACTTCTGAATAGTATGCTACTTCAAAGGGCACAGATGCCTGTTGCACAAATGATGCTCCCTCCAGTATTTATGCTGGAGCAATTGTCTTTACTGTTAATGTGATTTCTGCCTTCTGAAATACCTGTTGACTATATATGCTTATTGTCATACATACACATGTACACAGATGTGCTTCCTCTGCAGCAAGAAATTCATATAAGAAATATGTTATTACTGTATCTAATTGGTTTTGATAATTACTCCTTGCAGTTTATATAATTAATCCTATTTTACTTGGGTGGAATTATAGCTTACAGATGACTGTTCCTTTCTCCTTATGAAATATTCAAATTCAGAACAGACACCACTACCAACTCTAGATTCAGCCACCTTAGAAAAGTTTGCCACCATGACTGCATGAGGTTTTGGTGGGACATCTACACACAACCTAAAATGTAGGATTTTCATTTCTGAAGCCTCTTTTTTGATGTAACTCTTTGATTCATAATTTTGTTCTTAAAGGAATTTTGACAAGAACCTTACAATGGGTGAGGAAAGATAGTGGTCTCCAACCATTATGCTCCAGTATCATCTTCCTAGCAATTTAGTAGGATAGTTAATGAAGAAAAGTTGATTAGAATTTAATGTTATACTTTATAATTACTTGAAAATCAGAAATATTGTGATCATACTAAAGGCTATGAAAAATTCTATAATTGATTGCAAAGAAAAACTCTTTATAGTATAACTCACCAGACTTTATATTTACATGATTCTAAATATTTACTGACGAATATCATTGACTCATAATGGAGAAGTGCTAGATAGAACATGACAATATGAAAAAGTAGAGAAAAATAATACTTCCATATTTGCCTCCTTTATCTTAATGTTTTTAAAAATATCTTCAATTCATTCTTAAAGATTTTAAAGTGTAGTGTGTAGCCTGAAAAGAGCTTACATAAATGATACCCTGATGTTGTCTACTGTGGAAATTTTAATAAATTGCTGATAAAAACTGCAAATCACACATAATTTATAGGTGTATTTCTCCTAAGAAATTTAGATTATGACCCACCAAGTACATCATATTAGCTTGAACTTATCTTCTGACAAATAGTAGATGATAACTTTCTTAAATGCAAGAACATTTATTTCACTCATTATAGTAAATCAGAATAATTTCTGTGCCATTAAAAGTGATAAGTATTTATTACATAAAGAAGTAAAAAATGGTTTAAAAATAAACCTATCCTCAGTTCATTAGAAATCACAATAGTGGTTTTCCTTAGGGTGGATTGGGCAGGTAAGTAGTGCCTGGGACTTGTACAAAATCCTGTGGTCTGTGTGGTCAGTGTGCTCAATGTGCAAAAATTCATCCTCTTCATTTTGTATTTATCTATTGTACTTCACTAATATTCAGAGGCATATGTAAGATCCCAAAATGATAAATGTTTCTGTCCATTTTACACAGGTCAAGGATAATGGTCACATGGAGATCAAGAGTTTATTATCAGCTATCAATGTTTAAGATATCACTCAGGTGAACCATCACTAGACAGACACTGAATGCAAAAATTACCATAATAACCTATGTCTGGGCATTTCCATCACATTTTGGAATGGTTTTTTGACTGGCTTTCCAAGTACTCAGAAATGAAGCTCAAGAGACTATAGAACATAGGGTAGGAATCCATATTGAGATTAGGTTAGAATTATAGTCTACCTGCACTGCCTAATTTTCTTGCATCAATATTTTTGAGTTGAGTATCAGTTCCTTTCTTTAATAAGTGAATAAACTAAGGATGAAAGGGCTAAACTAACTCTTTTCAAAATGCTGCACAGATATGAAGTTAATTTTCCTCTAACAATGAGATTTTAGTTTTCTTATTAATGTATTTTATTAAGTCTTATATAAGCAAGAGACTTTTATCAAGAGAATTCTAGAAACAACTTAGATTTTGGTTTGGGTGCCTTGATGGTATGAAACTGAAATCCAAAATTAGCTCCAATTTAAAAATTAGCCTTTGAATGCTAGGTAATATCACAAAAATTGGGAGAAGTCAGTCAACTGCAAAAGGTTTATTTAGTTTCTGACAATATTTTTTGAGCATACAATGAGATATGCAGACAGGATGCCTTGATTAGCATGTGCTATTAATCATTTAGATAAAAGAAAGATTGCCTTTTATTTTCAATGAGCAGAAACACAATGGCAAATGAAAATAAAGTCAGTGGATGACGTGTTTTACATATCTCCTAGAATGAACCGATTTGGAAGAAACAATTGTAATTCTAGGAACATTCATTTATGATTATTAAAGTCATTTTTTGTCTGTGGCACACAAATATATCATTTTCTGGAGAATATTGGCTTTTTAATTTATCTTTTATTTATTTATTTAGAACTTTTTCTAATCTAAATGTATATTCAATGAAAATTATAGATTCTCTCTCTTGGAGGTAATTTATATGCTGCCAAAAGTCAGAGAAAATTACATAGTTACTGTGTGCTAGGTGCAAACTCTGATCACTTGATGAGAAGGAAAAATATTCATACACTTTCCTATGTTTAGCCTGGATTGGAGAAGATTAGAATCCAAATGAATACCAAAGTGGAGCTAGGTCATGTACTTCTTGGAAAATTATAGGGCTGTCATCACAAAAATATGGCTGATATTTTAGTTAAGGTCCAGTCAGGAGATGGAAACCACACAGTAAAATAAATAAGGAAAGCAAAAGGAGAAATAGCAAAAGGAGATTCATTACTCAGAAATATCATTCGGCTTCAGTATTTTCTTTTTAAAATGGCACTGTAAACTTAGAATGATATGTTGGCTACAAAGAACTGTGCATAATGTGTGTATATTATAAATAATAGCAAAATGAATGTCTCTCTGCCTACTCTACATCAGACCATTACCAACTCCGCAGAAAGTTTCTGAGTAACCCTTATAACTGCCATCACTGGCAAGCACTCCTGCCAGGATTTCCACCCGTCCAATCCTACAGTCCTATCCCTGCTCTCCAGCATTTTCAACATGGTCTGAATCTGAACTTTCACTGTCTGTGGGAAACAGCATGCGAGTGTGTTCTTTCCCTGAATTCTCTGAGTCTTAGATGTTGTGACCCATCTCTACTTTATCATTTGGATTTTAATCCTTACGAATACAGGCTAAAACTCAAATTTTGGGTGAATATTACTTTTTCCTTTCTATGGGGTTTGCACAAATTAAATTTTTAAACTTTCTTTCATTTGTACTGTTCATTTCTAAATTTTTACACAATTATTTTGTTATTTAAGTGGTCGCTAATGTCTTTCTCTATTAGATGGCTATTCTTTATACCTTTAATGCTCCACTTTAATAAACAATCAAATTTTAATAGAATTTAGTTACTAAACTAATTTACCTCAAGATTTTCTCTTTTTTTGTTTTGTGTCTTTTTGTTATATCTTGCTTAAAAAAATCACAATATTTGGAGTAGACCAAAAATTATTCTATATCTTTTATGAAAGTCTAAAAATTCCTTTTTGAATAAGGAAGGATAGAAATTTCTTGGAGGCTAGAAATACAATGAAACACAATGTGTAACTTACATTATTAGAACATAAAGTGACAGAAAATGGAATAACAGCTTGGAACTAGATGATAAAAGGTCTTAAATGTGATGACAATCTCTGTGTTACTTTAGGTACAAGGAATCACTGGACTTTAAAGCAGTAGAATAATTCACATGGAAATACCAAGAAAGTGAAGAAAGTTATTTCCCCTAAAGGAAACTAAGTTTTGTAGTGAGGGGGTGTGCAGGGAAAAACTAGAATCAGGATATGGAGTTTATAATATTGTTTTATGATGTCTACTCTGAGTTAACACAAGAAAATGCAGGAAATTTGTCCACAACACTAAAGACATAGAATGTTTAGCCAAAGGCCTATATCCCACAGCAATGTCCCACAAGAGACCAGATGAAGACCCAGAACTCATGGCAATGTCTCCCATGAGTTCAACTGGATGGAGGTCTAGAGCTCACAAGAAGGACTCACACCAGTCTCTATTATGGATCCGTGCTGGGAAGGCCCAATGGTCAGCAGTGGAAAGTAGGAAGTTTATGCCAGCAGGGTGAAGGAGCTGTACTGGTAGGTTGAGGGTTCTACCTTGGAGTCAAGAAATCACACTCACAACAAAGACCAGAACTGTCCTGAAAAGCACCACAGCCATCCTCAGCGACACAGAGGTCCCGAGCTCCTCTGATGATAAGCACAGTCAAGAACATGCCAGGAAGCCAGCGTGATGAGTTCATGCTGGAGACCAAGCAGCACACGTTTTCCCCTCTGAAGCCAGGAAGCAATGCCCGATGTGAGGACCAGAGCTTCTCCAGGAGAACCAATGGCTCAAACAGCAACATGTAGGAGAAACCACAATGCCTCAATGCCTCCATGCCTAGATTCTCCTTCTCCACATCTCCATTTATGCTGGCAACTTTCCTCAGGTGGGACATCTACACTCAGCACCATGCTGATGTAATCTAGCTGGAGTTAAGGTGACCACCACCTTTTTTCAATCCATAGCACTTGGTAAGCCCATTCAGGATCCTAGGTACTCAATTCTAACAAGACTCACACATGATGCTGATGTTGCTGTCCCAAGAACCATACTTGAAAAGCAAAATTTTGAATACTTACTTGAATTACTTGCTACATGTATCTAAAGCTCAGTACTATAAGACACTGGATTAGATGAACATGAAGCTTGAAAGTCTAACTTTTCTGTATAAGCCCCAGGTTCTTTTGTACAAAAACTTTAAGAATCTTTTCTGTTAACTAAAGTTTAGTCACTGCTGTCACTGAGTGTCATCGTAAGGGAATAGACATGCTGACCTTTGTAGCCATAAGATGGTAAGTATTATATTTCAACTCGTTGTAGATTTTTTAAACTTGTCTTTTGAGATCAGAGTTTAAGACTTAAATATGTATGTATTTTTAGCTGCTTGAGGGACTTCAGAGTCTTGTTTATGTTGTTCTTGTTTCCTGGTAAGAGGGAGGCTTCTGAACTTTCTCCTGTTCCTTCATATTTTAGCTCTTTCCTTCAGGTAGATAATTCTGTAAGAGATAGATCTGAACCAAAGGACTTATCCCATCTTAAGTGAAAAGTGGAGTGTTCATCACATATGCTAATACGTGTGAATAATGTTTTAGGATATGCCTGATGGAAGACTCACCAACATTTAGATGCAATAACTCTGTGAAGGTCTATCTGGAGTAACACAAAGGAAATATAAGTCAGGATATCCATAGACAGATAGAAAACAGACATGAAAAACATTCATGGTCCTAAGAAATCGGTTTTGACCATCAGAGTTGTGTTTGTGAAGGAGTTGTCTTAAATAGTGATTCAGTAAAACTTAATTCAGCTGTTGCTTTCTGATTGCAATCTTACACGTGTCCTGAATGGGGTGACAGATGAAAAGGATACAATCCTTTCTCGCATGATGTTTGCAAGCTAGAAAAGACCCATGTGAGCCAAGAGAGAAAAGAAATATGCACTGTTGGTGATAGTAAAGTAACAGTAAAATAAATTTTCAATATTATTTTAAAAAATTCAATGAGCAGACAATCAAACAATGACAGCCCAAACTATTCTGTTTGAGGGACTATCAAAAACTTAGTAATATGGTTATCTGTCTTGTACATTTCATGCAGTTACATGTCTATACCTACAAATTGTTCTTTCCTTTTGAGAACTGTTTCCTTTTTATGATTACAATTTCTATTATACGGTCTATCCTTTTATCTGTTTTGATATTTTTAAATTAAAAAAAAATCAATGAGAAAAATCTATGTCCAAAAAAACCTCCTTAATGTATAACATTATTGGAGATAATCTAATTATCCATCAACAAGTAAATGAATAAACAAACTAGTGCTTTCATAAAATGGGTTGCTTTTCAACAATAAAAGTGATAAATGATGCACATAGAATGAATGATTTTCAATAACATTATGTTGATAAAAATAAGCAAGATATAAAGCAGTTCACCTTGCATGATTTGAGTTATATAAAATTTGAGAAAAGGTAAAACTAATCTACAGTGTTAGAAATTAGAGTATTGCCACTTAAATTAATGCGGATTGACCGGAGGAGTCTGTGGGAACCTTTTATGGTGACCAAAAGGCTTTCTGTCTTGAACTGGATGATAGTTATTAAAATTCATTTAAGGTTTTTATATTTTAATCTGTCAATTTTATTTCAAAAAATGAAAAAAGAGAGTATATGTAAGTCTTATCAAGGATCAAAAGTTTGCTTTTGAATTTAAATTTATTGGCAGATTTTCTTAATTTTTAATTATGGAAAATATAGTATACAACAAATTGGAAGCCTATTTGCCCTCTTTATTAGTTATGTTAATTTTTATTTCATTTTTCATAACAGGATTATTTTAATGATTGCATGGTATAATGTTTAATTGTCACTTATATGTTTTGAACTTAATAAATATTAGCTAATACTATTATTGAGATTGATGGTAATAAAGATTTCAATCATATGAATATATGTAATAGAAGATCTTGGGTATATAGTCAAAGGAAAAGAAGTAAAATCATTACATAAAAGATAGACCTACACCCCAATATTCATTACAGCACTAATCATGATAGGTAAAATAAATAAATGAGAACAAATTATATGCATCAACCGATGAATGGGTAAAGAACATGTACATATATATCTTACCTTTAACCTTATTTTGCTAATTGGTTAAAGTTCAGCTTATTGGATTTCATGTTAGATGATTTCTTCAAATTTCTCAGGGAAGTAAGGTTGAATAATCTACTCAGAAAAGCCTGAGTTTCTAATGGATATAAGATATTTTCTTTGTGAAGCTATTTGTTTTGTTTTGTTTGCTCAGTATTAGGGACTGAACCTAGAGCCTCATGTATGGTAGGCAGGTGCTTTTCCACTGAGCTACATCCCTAGATTTAGGATATTTTAAACCACATGTCATTAAAATATGTCCTTACTGTATTTTCTGCCTATGAAATTCCTTGTTCAGGAAAGAAGGAAAGAAACTCATTGAAACTAAACAAAGGTTTGGAGTCAGATATTTCTGAGACTAATGCTAAACTTCAGTCATTGTTTAACCTATCTTAACCTCAATTTCCTCATAGTCAAAATAGTAACATTCACATAAAGCTTGTTTTCAGGATTAAATGAGATCATATATGCAAGTTGCCAGGTTATCACAGTGCCTGATAATATCTGAAATGATAATTACAGAATCAGCTACAATATCTCCATATTTCCAGTATGTAAAATAGAACATTGAATTCTTATTTTCTTCAGTGGAAAATGAGATTTATCCCTTTCAGTATTATATGTCATCATACTAGAAATCGTGCAAAAAAATTTTCCAAGTTACACAGCAGCAGAAGTAAAAGGCAAAGTAACAGTCACTGCAATTTGTTAAAAGATCCATGAAATGCAATCAGCAACCATCTAATGAGGCTTTTGTTTTTAATAAGAAGGCTGGTCTACAGCTGTGTAGTTTTCTTTTTTCCTTGGACTTGGCCTGAAAATTAAGTTGGTTACCCTGTCTTGTTGCAACCTTGCAAAGTGTGTTTTTACAAATCATTTTCTTTTAAAATGAAAACCAGTCAAGCAAAGTAAAAGGTACCATTTCTATGATCAGAAAAAAGAAATGGCTCTGTGATCTATTTCTTTTTACCTGCAAAACATAAACTTACTTCCTAATAAAATATGACCTGTTATGAACTTAGTAGTCCTCAAATTTGTATCAATTTGTTCTGGATCAAAACTCTGAGTTTGTTAATCTCTTCACTGCTTATAAATGGGTAAATAGTCATATGTGAGGTGTTTGTGTCTTTAACATGCTAGCACCTTCTGTCTTAGAGGCATCTTGTGCCAGATGGAATGTATCACAAACACTGTAATAGACAAATTACATTAGACATCCTGTCTAGCACAGTGACACATAGAACCTTGTTATAACTCAATTTTGTGTGCGTATATTTTAACTGTTACATTTTAAACCAGCAGTGGGATACTATAAACTATTTGTCTGAATGGAATGATAAATCTGTCTACCATGCTTGTAAACTGTATATCCTCTATTGATTATCATTATAGCTTTTATGCTAATAGTCCAAAGTTACAGCATCAAGGTGAATTTATTTTCCCCACAAAACCATTCTGAAAAAGCAGTATTTAATTTGATAGGTATCCTAGGTATTATGAGAGTAAATAATTGATATAACTTTGATTTATTGTTTGCTGTTTGCTGTTGAGAAAATGAGTCCGTGTAGATGTTTTGAAAGAAATGTTTAAAATATGAGTAGATAGAAGACTGAAGAAAAGGTAAATAATTCCTTTCATTAGCTGTTATGGCTCTTTTATGCTAAAGAAGAAATATGCATATTTTCAGCATACATATATATGGAAAGAGTGACAGAGCTCTGGAGAAAGCAGCAACAAAATGATAGTGATAGTAGATAAATCAATGAATAGATAAATGGATGATAGATAACAAGAATTTCAAGCTCACCTAATACTGGAAAATCAGAATTAAAAGCTATTTATTCTTTTAGTCTGAAAAATTAAACATGTTCTTTCATACTGTAAATTGCTCACTTACACATTTCCAGTTCAAAAGCTTTACTGAAGATGTTTTGGAGTGTAATTAGTATCAGAAGTGAAAACTTCTAAAGGTAGAATAAATGCTGTACTTTAAAATGATAGTTTATTACAATGATTAGGTTTTTTTCTGTTCACAGCCATCACAAAGGCCACCGCATCCACTGTCTATTGCCTACCTTGCCAACTTCAGGGTATTTGGAGGCCCTAATCTGAACATAAAGGATTCATAGCATACCCTTCTCTTATCAAATTATGGGAAACTTCTGTAGGAATATGTTTCCATTCCCAAAGCAAGTTGGTAATTATTTTTTTGCAATGTAGCTTGTCTTTGCAAACTTATTATGCAATTTCCTAGAAACCAAAGCTTAGGAAATGCCTCATGAATTCACAGATTAAAGTCATTGCCTTAATTGTACACTCCTTAGGCTCATGAAGGAGATGATGAAATTTATAGTTGTATTGCTAAGTGCAGAAATTGACAGTTTTTTTCAGTTAGTGCACTAAAATACAATTGCAATATGTTGAGATCATGAGTTAATTAAAATAAAGCACTAGCATAATCTATACAAGTAAGAAATTGTACAAATCACAATCACGTCCCTGAAACTATCTCCTCTTAAAAAATTTTTTACTAAACATACAATTGAAAATAGGTGATTAAAAATGTATTGTACAAATAAATTAGGCCAATGATTTGGCAAAATATCTCTTTTAAAACTTGGTAAATCAGAATTTATTTTCACTGAATCAAGTAACTATTTGAAAAAGAAGAAAGCTTAATTGTTAACTTTAGTAATCCTAGTTTAATATGCTTACAATTTGTAATGAAGAGATTAATCTGATTTGACAGTGGCTATCATTATTTATTTATTTCAATGGGATGTTTTTATTTAATATATTTGATTGAAAAATATTTAATGTTTTAATGTTATGGTAAAATGACCAAAACTACTTTTTGGAAGTTACCAAAGCAGCAAAAAAAACAAAAACAAAAACAAAAACAAAAACAAAAACCTATAATTTCAACAACCTAACAGTTATTCACAGTATTTTGTTATATATTTATACCTGTGGAGTTAAAAAAAAAACAGAAGTAGTCAGCCATTTTATACAGATATTTTTCTGTTACCCAGCATATTTAGTTCATTAGTTTAAAAAAATATTCAACTTCAGGGGTTGAAAAGTATTCTAGCTTGTGGTTTTAAGTCATTTCTTTATTATTGGTCATAATTTTTTTTTAATCTGTAGGTCTTGTATTTTGAATACCGATATCACTTTTGAAATGGTTAAAATAATTGTAATTATTAGCTCAAAGTATATGTACTTGAATTTTTTCTTATTTTTATCTTATGCTTTTTTCTTATCAGACTTTGACCAAAATGTATTTGGTCAATGTGTTGTCAATGTGTGGTACATGTGTATTATACATTTTTAAAATGCATAAGGAAATGAATAATATTATTTTTCAAATAATCTTTCAATTATAGGGCTGTTACCAAAAAAGCTTGAGAGATCTAAGAACTCAAAGGGAATTAAGTTGGACTACACAGGTTTTCTTTTTTTTTATGTTGTGCCTGTGAAAAACTCTTCCATTTTTTTTTGCTTCAGTTATATTAGACAAGAAAATGTATGAAAAATACTATAATGTCCAGCCCACTGAAGTCCTAATTAGTTGTGTTACCAATTACTTCAAAATTAATATTGCTATTGATGATGTATACTCAGTCTACCAATGAATTAGTTCATCTAATTGCATGCTTAAAGCAAGTTAAAAATTATTAAATTAAATTCAGCTAAAATATGCTCAGTAAAAGACTTCAAACGAATTAGATTCCCCCTTCCTCACAGAACTGTCCACTAGTTTGGGCATCTTACGAAATCTCTGGGACAGATCTCTGTACAGTTGATTGAAAAGGCCAGATAGTCAATCTGAATTGGCTCTCAAGACAGTATTTATCAAATAGACATGTCTCTGAGTGATGTCTAGGAGTGTAGGCATTCGCATCTCATGCTCTCACACTGACATGAGAATGTAATGTGCTCCTCTCAGGCTTTAATTTGGCAAGGACTCTCTGCCTCTGAAAGCAGGGCTGTGACAGCTGTCTGAGGAGGTACGCTGTTGTAGGGGAGGAATTATGCAGTTGGCAAGATAGGGCACCACTCTGTCATTACCATCATCATCATTTAATATTTATCAGGGCATCCACATCGTGCCCGGCGCTTTACAAGCTGCAGGCATCACGATGAAGAGACAAGTAGATGAAAGTCAGCACACGCCAAAGATGAAACAAGCATGTAGCTTCTGTCAAAAGGACATGCAATATTTAGAAACATGCTGCTGATTCTCAGGCTTGAGATTGCATATGCTTGTGGGAAATGTCCCCACCTACAATAATAGACCTTCAGCAGGAAAGGCAAAGGTGAGGTTTATAACTGTTTGAGTACAATGACCCAGACACAAAAATAAAGTTGATTGCTATTTTTAGAATAAATTCTATTTCACTCATTTTCCCCCACATAGGGTGGAGGGTGTGAAGAAAGTGGGTGGATGTCTTTTTTATGGGAGGGTATCGTATTTTCCAAGAGTATGTTAAAGATGTAAATCTCTCCAAGAGATCATTCATTTCTGTGCAGTAATGGCAATTTGTGTTGAAGCAGATTTATATTTTAATATAAGCCATTAACAGCAATTTCAAATTTGTATATTTTTCTGTAAAAACTCATAAATTTTTCTGAGTGTAAATTAATAGCTACTCTTTGGAGAAGTTGTTAAAATTATAGAAATGTATAAAGAATTTAATAAAGGCCATTTCTTTAAATCTTCATGGTTGGGCTGGGGATTTAGCTCAGCAGAATAAGCACCTGCCTGACAAGCATGACATTGTAAATTTAATCTCCAGTACCAAAAAAAAAAAAAAATCCTCCATGTTTAACATTGTGTCATATTTCTGTTTGGTTTATTTTTCTTTTTAGGAAAGTCTTCTCTCTTGAAACCTTTAGTTGTTTTTTTCATCTAATAAAATATAGTCATTAATATTCTTAATAATTAATAAGAAATTATTTGCAATGGACTCTATTTCTTGTATGTTTACAGTTTATTTATCACACAGAATTTGGTACTTTTTTATTATCCATGTTAGCTCTTCATATTTTCCAACATCAATGCAAACATTGCACCAAACTTAAAATACTCAAGAAAGACTTAATTCAAGAGAATAAAGTTTTCTCATATTTTAAAGATAGCCAGATACACTCTCTCTTTCTTCCCCTCTTTCTCCTCTTTGTTCTCTTTCTCTTTCTTTTCTCTCTCTTCACTTTCTTCTCTCTCTCTCACATTCACTCTTGTTCTTCCTCTGCCTCTTTCTCCATTTCTTCCTCTCTACCTTTTTCTTTCTGACTTTAGGCCCCTGCCACCCACAGAAACTGTGAGATTTGAACACTATTTCAATTTATATTTATATGTCAAGGACATATCCCCAAGTCCTTAAGAAAGATATTTATAAGTTGTAAAAGTGTCAATATGCTTTTAAAAAAGATTTAAAGATACCTCAAAGATGTAGAGAAATTTAGTTTACTAATTTTCTAAAGTTATTGCTCTAAAGAAAGGGAGGCCAGAGTCTAGATTCAGGAAGTAATCTCTTGAACATTTAGTCCACCTGAGGGGAATGTTAAAATCATCTTGGTGTCAAGATTACTCCCGTGAAATACACAAGGAAAATATACTTCCTTCAGGTCTGTTGCTTATATTTTAACATACTGATGAGCAATTTATAATGTATCTATTTATAAAATAATTTTTTATTTTTATAAAATAAAGTTTTATAATTTGTGATGAAGAAGCCCTTTCACTCTAAAAATGTACTTCTTTCTATTTTGTAATACTTTAAAAACATATTCCTTCAAATTTCATAACTGAGTATTCTAATGTCATTGATGTAGTATCTGTTTCTTTTCCTTACATTGCTAATGGCAGAATTTTTACAATGTACCACAGTTATATATATGTCAGTCTACCATTCATCTTATTCTAGTTCATGAGAACAAAGAGACCACTCTCAGCTGAGAAAACAGAAAATGTAAAAATTCTGATTTGGTAAAGACTTATTTTAACAGAATACACAAACGGTTTTCTCAGATAGAGAGAAATATGTCAAGAGGTGAGCAGTTCCAGATGAAACGAAGGGGATGAGTATGATCGTATCACGCAGGTGGTGACTCTGCCTAATAAAACTCTCCGGCTGTATCTGGGGATGAATCTTCTGATTCTTCGAGAAGATGCATAGAAAAGGACTGTCCCTTTCCAGGCCACTTTGTCCTCTTGTCGTCTTAGACAAAACTATCAGTCCGAAATGCACATAAGAGACCTCTTTCTGATGTC
>PVJX010031062.1:0-21519 GCA_004027295.1 Dolichotis patagonum
ACAAATTGTGCTTCTATGAACATGGGTGCACATATATCACTGTGATATGAACTTTTCAGTTTTTCTGAGAAAATACCCAGGTGAGCAATAGCTGGGTTGAACAACAGACATATAGACTAATGATACTGATTAGAGAACTCAGAAATAAATTGTCACATATATAGCCAAACAATTTGTGACAAGGGTTCTGGAGCCATTCATTCAGGAGAGGGAAATAAGAGGCTTTTACTAAATTGTGCTTGGAAAATTTGATGGCCACATGCCAAAAAAGAAAGAAAGAAAGTGAAAGAAAGAAAAAAGAAAGAAAGAAGAAAGAGAAAAAAACTTTAACTCTTACCTAACACCATACACAAAAATTAACTTACAAGTTATCAAACACCCAAATGTAAAACATAAGGTTATAAAACTCTGAAACTACAGATTAAATGTTTTATGAGATTTTTTTTGGCAGTGAATTCTTGAATATAATGCCCACAGCATAGGCAAAAGAAAAAAATAGACAAATTGGGATTCATGAAAACTTTTAAATTATATGCTTCAAATGACAATGCCAGTAGAGTAAAAAGTAGTCTCACCAATAGGTAGAAAAATATTTGCAACAATATATCTTATAAAGTGTTAATATCCAAAATATACAAAGAATTCATTAAACAGTAGGAAAAGGCAGAAAGCAAAGGACTTGAAAAGACATTTTTACCAAAGAAAATCTACAAATTTCCAGTAGAGAAAGCTATAAAAAGGTGCTACACATCACTAATCTTGAAGAAAATGTAAGCCCAACTACAAGAAGATAACACCACATGACTGTTTAGGACAAGTGTTAGCAAAATTATGAGAAATAAATGTTGGCATGAGATGGAGGAAAGGGAATACTTGCACGTTTTTGCTTAGCATAAATATTGACATTTATGTGAGAGTATGGATTTTCTCACAGAATTAAAAATAGTTTTACTATAGGACTAACAGGTCCAGTTCCCAGTATATACTCAAAGATAACCAAATCACAGAGATATCAGCATTTTCACATACATTGCACAATTATATAAAACACCCAAGATTGTGAAATAACCGAAGTATCCACAAAGAATGTATGTATAATAAAAGGAATGGCACAAATACGCATATACACTATGTAATATTATTCGACCTTAAAAGAAGAAGGAAATCTTGAGATTTTTGAAAATATGGATGAAAATGGAGGACATTTCAATATGTGAAATAAGCCACACATAAAATTTGTTAGTTTGCATATCTAATGTAAAACATGCTAAATACACTTAGTAATTCTATAATGATTTGTAGAAATGTGATCAGGGAACAGATTTTAAGAGCCCTTATTTCATACACACATTCAAAAATTTCAAACACTAATGTATGTGCTAATTAATTTGTGATAATCATCACATGAGATATATATGAAACCAATCTTTGCACTGTGGTCTTTACACATATACACTTTTTATTTATTAAGTGTAACTCAGTAAAGCTGGGGAAAAAGGAAGGATGCTCTTTTTTTCTCTCTCTCTCTTTTGGTACTGGTGATTAATCAAAGGATTTTGTGCAGGCTGAGCTCATGTTCTACCAATCATTTATTGCTCCAGGCACACAGAAATTCTGATATATGCTACATGTATGAATTTTGAGAACTTTATATTGAGGGAAATAATTATTCTATATCTATAAGTTACTTAATGCAGTCAAAATCTTAGAAACAGAAATTAAGATGCTGATTACCAGGGAATATGGAAGGGAAAAATCAGAGAATTATTGTTTAATGAATGTAGAATTTTTGATTTTTGAGACAAAAAAGCTCTAAAAATCTGTTTCACAATAATGTAACTACATGTAGGGCTTCTGACTACTATTATACAAACAGTTAACATTGCAAATTTTTATTTGTGGGTTTTGCCACAACTTAAAACATATGTTTATAATAATTTGAGAATACTGTCAATCTAACCATGCCCTTCCAAAAGGGTATAGTTTCTAAAGTCATTTAGTAAACTTTACCTACCGAAGTCTCCTAGCCTATGAAATCTATATTTAAAGCATTGGTCTCAGTGAAAAGTGGTATTTATCCTCAGTGTATAGAGTGGATCTATGGCAACACTCATAGTATTTACTCTACTATCTGTACCACTAAAAATAGTTTTCAAATTCACCTCCCATGTGCTTGCAGCCATTTTATGGAAGCAATTTTTGAAAAATGGCCCTTTTTTTAATCTCCAATAATTATTTTAAAAACATTTAAACCTGTGTGTAATGACCACTATAAACGAGGCAACTAATCTTATCCATATAATTCTCTCATCATAACAAAAATAAGTACATCCTGCATAGAAGTCCATTTATTCCCAGTTTGAAAACTTCTAACTCACAAATTCCCAGTGGGGAAAAAAATACCATGCTCAATACAAATAAGCCATTCATATTTTGCCTTGTGGGCCAGAAATTAGTGTACCAGCATCTAAGAAGGAAATAGTACAATTCAGGGCTCATTTCTTTTATTATAACCATGAAGACAAAATAAACTTCAGGCACTTTTTTGGTGCTAAAGACATGTCTCTTAGTAGCATTTTATGCAATGAGGAATTTTCTGTTCTTTTAAAATATTTCTTTTGAACATGGATCATAACTTTTTCAATAGCAAAGAAGTCATCTTTCACAATTTCCCTTAAAATAAATTACTGTGTTCTGTTAATTTCATTGAATAATGTTATCAAATCCATTCTTTTTGGCCAACAGCTGGTGTCATGAACATTAAAACTGTATGTCCTGGAGGTGTGTCCAAGCTATAATTTTCAGCCAAGTACTTATGTGTTTTGTACAACAGTTTCTTAACAGTGTGTATAGTAATAATTGTGACAGATATATACTTTATGTGAAGTGACATTACATAAAAAAGTGTTTTGACACATAATGACTGCCAACTAATATTAGCTACTATCAATATTTTCCCTATTATCAGTATCATAATTTTAAGTATCATTTTAAGTATCAGTATCATAATTTGTAGATGTTTCTACAAATTGTGAGCTAAATAAATCTTTCCTCCATTTATTTTGGGTGTGGGGTATTTTGTCCCAGCAATGAGAGAAGAGTAATCAAGACAAACTGTTACTGGCTTTTGTGTCCTGAAGAGATTCTTGGTATCCTAAACAAAGAGTTGGACATGACACATAGAAAAAGTAGTGAGGATTTACATTTATTGAAGTGAACAAAGTAGTATATACTGCACACTAAAAGTGAACAGTGAAAAGGCTCAAAGTGCCAGTGACAATACATCACCAGTTCCTAGGTTGCTTCTCCCTTGTGCAAATAAGTTATTTGGAAAGGTGGTCCTATCAGAATTTCACCTATCCAGGCATCAGAGGATCACTTGGTTTTGTAACACATGTAAATAAAGAATTAATGATAGCATTTGCAAAGGTTGATACATTGTGTCAACCAGAATGTCAGAAGTTTAACAGGGTGATTTAGCAGGTGACAAGGGTCCTTACTTTGCAACATCCTCTGCCTGTGCAAGAGAAGGGCATGCAGATGGTGTGAGTGCTACAGGCACCCCAGCGGAGTAGCCTGCATACAATAAAAGGCAAATGAGGAAGGACTGATTGCTGGTTCTTTGGGGGAGCTCCAGGCCTTGTCTTCAACTTGGACTTTGTGTCCTGGCTTCTGGCACAGCCTGTTTGGCTTCTGCCTGAGACTCTTCAGCCTTCCAGTGTAGACTCTACAGCTTTCTGTCATAGATTCTTCTGTCATAGATTCTTCAGCTTTCTGTCACAAGCCCATCAACCTCCTCATACAGACTTACAGGAGACACTGCAGTAAGCTCCAGATCTTGGGCTTCAGCCTCCAGCATGCAGACATCCTCTGCATGTTTCCTCATTTGACTCTGTGGCTGACCATCATAAGCCAATCCTGTAATTTCTTATACATTTGCATGTCTTGTGTTATATATATATATATTTCTCTAGTAAACCCTGACTGACAAAGAATTTTTGAATGGTTCTGTGTACAATGCTCAGAAACTATACTCATCCTGTGTTCTGTACATATGCACTGTCTCCATGATTAACATTTTCTCAAATGGTTTTTTTCTACCCTAATCTCATACTTCATTCTGTATTAATTTGATGGGGAGTTTTAAGAGGCCTTTAGGGTACATTTTCTTACTTGCATGATAAGCAACATTTGCTGGAGAATCAACATCTTCCAGGAGAAACATTCAATTGTTGACAAATAAGAGCTACCATCTAAAAGCTTTAGCTCCTTAAAACCTTAAGAATCACTTGACACTAACTCTAAAGTATATATTCTGTATTCTGTATTGTCCACTAGAATTCCCCAAGAGGGTCAGTTTCCAGTTACCCAAAATCACTGCTTCAAACTATTTATTGACTGCCCTCTCCTCAACATCTTACTTCATCTTTGTTATGTGCTGATATTGCCACCCAAGTAAAATACTTGTTCTTGAATCCTAGTGTTGGAGTCTTTTTCCAGAGGATCTTAATTGAAAAAGCTATTCTATCAATCTTGGCATTTACATTACTTGCCAGAATAATAAAAATCTCATCATTAAACAGAATTAAATTTTGTTTCCATTTTTGTGAATGTAATAGGCACAATTATATTTGCTTTTTTTAAATTCCAACTCTTTTTTCAACTTTAATATTTTAATAAAATAGTATTTTGGTGATATATCCAAAAGCCCCTTGTCAATGATATAGCGGAACTTTACCCATGTTTTCTTGCTGGAGTTTACAGCTTCAATATATTTTATTGTTCAAAATTGATGTTAAGTATTCATGGGACTGAGTATGTAGCTCATCAGCACAGTGTATGCTTAGAATGCACGGAGCCCTGGGTTCAGTCCCCAGAACATTAAAAACAGTGTTCCCACCACAAAAATGATAATTATGTATGTATTAATTAATTCAATCAAATCATTCCATAATGTGTATATATATATATTACAAAATGTCACTTTATACAAAATGAATATGTAAGATTCTTATTTAACCTTAAATTTTTAAATAAAAACAAAAAGTTTTATTTTCATTCTTTTGCATATGGACATCCAGTTTTCCCAACACAGTTTACTGAAGAAGCAATCCTTTCCTTATGTCTTTTTGTAGTCTTATTGAAAATTAGTTGATCATTTATGCTTGGTTTTATTTCTGGGATCACCATTCAGTTCCAGTAGCCTGTATGCCTGTTTTAATAATAATTTTATGCTGTTTTAATTACTGTTGCATTGTAATATATTCTGAAGTCAGGAAATGTGATGACTCCTATTTTGATTTTGGCTAACAAGACTATTTTGGTTCTTTCCCTCTTCGACTATCAGAGGATCAGGAGCCAACATGAATTGCACAGTGACTGCATGGACCTGGAAGTTTGTGACAAACTGACTACTTCATAGAAAAAAAAACTATCGTTGATTTACTTCACTCTGCAAAGACAGTGGTACCTAAGACAAAAACTTGGAGAAAACTATCCAAAATGTGTAAAAGTATACCAGAAGTTGTATTCATATTTGTATTCTGAGCCCACTTTGGTGGTAGAAAGACAACTGGTTTTTCATCACTTATGATTACTTTTTTTACACCAAGAAAAATGAACTCAAGCATATACTTGGAAGACATTGCTTGGATGAGAAGAAAAGACCTCAAGAAAATAGAGACAGGAGCAAAAGGGGAGAATGAAGAAAATCAAGAAGTCTGCAAGGGAAAATGTCTTTGCTGCCAAAATTGAGGTGAATATTGGATAAGATCAGAAGGAGTAGAGATTCTGCAGTGACTTTGTCTTTGATGATGGTGTAAATTTTTAAATAGAGGATTAGCAAACTTTATTTCATTTTAAAAAGATTATTTTTGCTATGTCAAGTCTTTTGAAATTTCATACAAATTTTAGAGATGCTTTTTTCTATTTCTGCCAAAATTGTTATTGCAATTTTAACAAGGATTTCAATGAATTTATAGATTGCTTTAAGGAGTATGGATAACTTAAAAATGTTGCTTCTCTTATCCAGAAATTTATACTGATAGTATTTTATAAAAATATTATTTTTAGTGATTAAATTCAATAAATTGTTAGGCATTTGTTAGAATGGTTGTTAGAATGGAAATCAATGACTATACAGAAAAATCAAGAAGTAAATCAGAAATCCTTTTCATCTCTCTTTTGTGCTACATGACCAATTTTCTAACACTGCTGAAGAAAGAAGGAATATAACTTTGAAATAAAGATTATATTTGTGGAATGTATATATAGTTGAATATTTTCCTATAATGCAGTAAAATATTGTATCTAATATTTACCAAAAATTACCAAACTATCAAGATTAACTTATCATAGGTACCTCTTTCTGCAAAATTCATACTCTTTTGGGAGAAATTTAAAGTGAATGAATACATTTTATATCTGCATGGGCCATACACATAAAATAGAAAAAAATATTCGAAGAAACAGAGATCCTGTGTGAAATAGCTCCCATTTGAAGCAGTGTTGATTGCAAGCCTGACTATACCTTCTAAGCAATAAATAAATAAATAAATAAAGTAGATAGACATAAACATTTTAATGCCATCACTGATTTCTCAAGAAATAAAGAATAAATACCTAACAAAGAACAAAATGAAAGCAAAAATTCTTGTACATAAGATAGAAATAAAAGGACTCTTTGTTCTCAGGGCATCTGTAAACTTTAGCAACCTTCAGCATTGTATTATCAGCTGCTATGAAAGGTAAAAAATATCAGAACAGAGCATAAGGCTTACAAAAAGCTGGAGTGTAACACAACTTCCAGGATTAAAGCTAGCATCCAAAAGGGGTTGAACTATCATGTACTAGACAAATCTAGTACAACAACAGAACAGCAAATCTTGCCTGTTTTGATAGTCAAATTGCATGTAGGGTATAAGCAACATCTTCTGACTTCTTTTTTTTTTTACTTGAAGAGAAAAAAAAACAGCCACACAAAACAGAAAGAGGGTAGCAACAATACAGAATTCCAAAGGGGAAAGAAAAAAAAAGAAAAATAAGAATAACAACCACAACAAAAACAAAAACAAAAACACAGACACTAATAAATTGCTATTTGATAAGTTACATACTCTCATCATTGCAAATAGTTGTTCAAGTTACAAAATTAAAGCATATGAAGTAGACATTCAAACAGTGAGACTGTTAACAGTTCTGCTGAACATTCCAATAAAATCAGTAATATGGTCATCTCTCTTACACACTTAGACACACATGGAGTTATATCCTTAAGAGCACTTTCTTTCCTCTCTTTTTTACAGTAGCAATTACACATTTTGGGTTTTATTAGTCCTACAGTTATTATTACTTTTTATACTAGAGACACAATGTGATATTTATAAATATGATTCTTATTTATTTCACTAATGAGGATAGTATCAAGTTGTCTCCATTTCCCTATGAGGGCCACATCATTTTTCATAGCTGACTAATATGCCATTGTGTAAAAATACCACATCATTTTCATCCAATCTGTAGTTGATGGGCATCTTGGTTGATTCCAAAATTTAGCTATTACAAATTGTGCTGCTATGAACATGGGTGCACATATATCATTGTGATACGAACTTTTCAGTTTTTCTGGGAAAATACCCAGGTGAACAATAGCTGGGTTGAATGGAGCCTCCAATTCTAGTCTTCTCAAAATTCTCCATATTGATTTCCATAGTAGTTGCACCAGTCTACACTCCAACCAAGAGTGGAGCAGTGTTCCTTTCTCCCCACAGCCTTGGCAACATTTGTTATCAGTTGATATCTTGATGGCAGCTATTCTTTTCAGAGTGAGATGATATCTCAATGTTGTTTTAATTTGCATTTAATGAATGACCAGTGATGGTGAACATTTCTTCATGTATTTGTTTGCCATTTGTATATCTTCATCTGAGAACTGTGTGTTCATCTCAATTGCCCATTTTTGGAGAGAGTCTTTGAATTTGGTGGGGGGTTAATGTTTTTCAGTTCTTTATATGCTCTTGATATAAGTCCTTTGTCTGAGGGATTGCTGGTTAAAATTCTTTCACATTCTGTGGGTTTTCTTCTCACTCTGATGGTCATTTCTTTTGAAGTGCAGAAACTTTTCAATAATATGAGATCCCAGTTGTTGTTTCTCTGAAGTGTTTCGCATGCAATTTGTGTTTTGTTCATGAATTCTCTGCCTACACCTATGTCTCCAAGATTTCTACCTACCTTATCTTCTACTAGATTTAGTATTTCTGTTTTAATGTTTAGGTCTTTGATCCACTTAGACTTTAGTTTTGTGCATGGTGATAGGCATGGATCTAATTTCAGTCTTCTGCATGTGGAGAGCCCATTTTTCCAACAGTATTTATTAAAGAGGCTGTCCTTCCTCCAGTGAACGTGCTTAGCCCCTTTGTCAAATATCAGGTGGATGAATGTCTTTGAACCTGTACTTGTATCTTCTAATCTGTTCCCTTGATCATGAGGTCTATTTCTTTGCCAGTACCGTGCTGATTTTATTACTGTGGTTTTGTAGTACAGTTTCAAGTCAGGAATTGAGATGCCTCCTGCCTTGCATTTATTGCCCAGAATTGCCTTTGCTATTCTCGGTTTCTTCTTTTTCAAAATGAATTTTAGGAGTGTTTTCTCTAGATCTGTGAGGTATGGCAATGGTATTTTGATTGGGATTGTGTTAAATCTGTATAATAGTTTTGGTAGTATGGCCATTTTCACAATGTTAGCTCTTCCTAGCCAAGAGCATGGAATATCTTTCCATTTTCTAATAACCACTTCTATCTTCTTTTTTAGTGTAGTATAATTTTCAGAATATAGGTCTTATACATTTTTAGTTAGGTTGATTTCTAAGTATTTCATTTTTTTAGATGTTATTGTGAAGGGTGATATTTCCATAGTTTCTCTCTCAGTGAGGTTCTTGTTTGTGTACAGGAATGCTATTGATTTTTGAGCATTGACTTTGTAGCCAGCTACACTGCTGAATATGTTGATTACCTCTAGTAGTCTTTTAATGGAATTTTTTGGGTCTTCTATATAGAGTATCATGGCATCTGCAAATAGTGATAATTTAATTTCTTCCTTTCCTATCTTTATTCCTTTTTTCCTTTCTCTTGTCTGATTACCCTGGCTAGTGTTTCCAGAACAATATTGAATAGGAGTGGTGATAGTGGACATCCTTGTCTTGTTCCTGATTTTAAAGTGAAAGCTTTCTGTTTTTGTCCATGTAGTATAATATTGGCTGTTGGTTTGTCATAGATCGCCTTTATAAGGTTGAGGTAGACACCATGTATTCCAAGTTCCTCAAGGGTTTTTATCATGAACATGTGTTGGACCTTATCAAAAGCTTTTCTGCTTCTATTGAAATGACCATGTGGTTTTTGTTTTTGGCTCTGTTGATGTGGTATAATATATTTATTGATTTGCATATGTTAAAGCATCCTGCATTCCTGGAATGAACCCCACTTGGTCATGATGGATAATCTTCTTGATAATTTGCTGCATTCTATTTGCTAGTAATTTATTGAGAATCTTTGCATTTATGTTCATTAGTGAGACTGAACTATAGTTCTCCTTTTTGGTTGGGTCTTTCTCTGGTTTTGGTATTACAGTAATAGTTGCCTCCAGAAATTAATTATGGAGGATTACTTTCTTTTCAATTTCATTGAAGAGATTAAGGAGTATTGGCATCAAATCTTTTCTAAATTTCTTATAGAATTTGGCTGTGCATCCATCAGGATCTGGGCTTTTCTTTGTTGGTAAGTTTTTTTTATTACATTTTCAATTTCAGTAGCTGATATTGGGTTATTCAAAATTGCTATATCTTCTTGGTTGAGCTTTGGTAGTTCATATGTTTCTAGAAATCTGTCCATTTCCTGTGTTTTCCTCTCTATGTGAGTAGAGATTTTCCAAGTAGGTGTTCATGATCTTTTGAATTGTCATGGGATCTGTGGTAATTTCCCCTTTTTCAGTCCTTATTACATGAATTTGGGTTTTTTCTTTCTTTATTTAAATAAGGTTAGCTAGAGGTTTGTCAGTTATGTTTATTCTCTCAAAAAACCAGTTTTTTGATTCGTTAATTCTTTGTAATGTTTTTTAGTTTCAATTGCATCAATTTCTGCTCTAATCTTTAAAATTTCCTCTCTTCTATGAGCTTTAGATTTAACTTGCTCTTCTTTTTCTAGAAGCTTGAGATGCGGCACTAGATTGTTTACTTGTGCTCGTTCTGTTTTCTTGATATGACAATTTATTGCTATATATTTCCCTCTTAAGACCAATATAATTGCATCCCACAGATTAGAATAGAATGCATTCTCATTGAATTTTAGGCATTGCATTATTTATTCTTTAATTTCATCTCTAGCCCACTCATTGTTCAAAAGGTTGTTATTTAATTTCCACGTATTTATGCCAGTTTTGCAGTTTCTTTTCCCATTTATTTCAAGTTTCAGTGTTCTATGGTCAAATAGTATGCATGGGACAATCTGTATACCTTTTCATTTACTTAAGAATGTTTTATGGGATAATCTATGGTCTATTTTGGAGAATGTCTGTTGGGCAGTTGAGAACATGCATTCTGATATGGTTGGGTGGAACACTCTGTAAACCTCTACTAAGTCCAATTGCTGACAGGTATGATTCAGTTCTGATATTTCTTTGCTGATTTTTTGTCTGGGTGATCTTTCTCTTTGTGACAGTGGTCACCTGTAATAATTTTGTTATTGTGTTTTTGGTTTTTCATGTCCTTTAGTACCTGTCTTATATAGTTGGGTGCTCCTGTGTTTGGTGCATATGTATTTATAATTGCTTCGTCTTGAATTTTCCACTTACAAGAACGTAGCGATCTTCTTTGGCACTTTTAATCATTTTAGGTTTGTAGTTTACATTGTCTGCAAATAGAATAGTTACCCCTGCTTTTTTCTCGGTTCCTGTTGCATGGAATACTGTTTTCCATCCTTTGATTTTTAATCTATGAGTTTCTGTTTGAGTCATATGTGTTTCTTGTATATAGCATATTGTGGGATCCTGTTTCTTGATCCATTCTGTCAACCTGTTTCTTTTGATATGTGAATTGAGCCCATTTACATTTCTATATATCACTGATATGTACTGGCTTGACTTTGCCATGTTGTGTTCCTATTGTTAGTTTCCTGCTTTTCTCCCTTGCTTACTTTCTTGTCCAGCCTGGTGATTTCTTTCTGTTGTTGTTCTGGACATTGTGGTTACTTTTATCTCTATCTAGGATGTCCTTCAGGACTCTTTCTAAGGTTGGTTTGGTGGATATGAATTTCTTTAGTTGTTCTTTGTCATGGAAGTATTTTGTTTCTCCATTAAATTTGAAAGACAGATTTTCTGGGTACATCAGTCTGGGTTGAAAGTTGTTTTCTTTTACTGCTTGAAATACTTCACTCCAAGCTTGTCTTAACCTGAAGGTTTATGCGGAGGTGTCTGCTGTGATTCTAATAGGATTTCATTGATAGTTGAGTTGTATCTTTTCTCTAAGGGCTTCTAGTATTCTGTTTTTATGCTGTATGTCTGAGATCTTAATTATTATATGTCTGGGTGTAGGTTTATGTTGGTTATGACTGTGTGGCATTCTATATGCCTCACTTATTTGTATATCCAATATTTCCCCCACGTTTGGGAAATTTTCTGCCATTATTTCTGTGAACAGCTTATCTATATCCTTTGCATTGTCTCCTGCCTCCTCACTAATGCCTATTACTCTAACATTGTTTCTCCTGTCATCATCTTGTAGCTGTTGGATTGTCATTCCATGCTGCTTTGTTGTTTTTATAAGTTCTACAATTTCAAGATCACTATCTGCGATCCTGTCCTCAAGGTCCAAAATTCTATCCGCAGCTTCATTTAAAATTCTTTGTAGGCTTTCAATGCAATTTTTTCTTGCTTGCATATCTCTTTCAATTTGTTGCATAGATTTGGCTTGTTTTCTGCATTGTTCATTCAAAGTTTCAATCAATTTCCCCTGCTCCTGTAGTTTCTTATCTATTTCTTCTCTATTTTGAGCAGCTCTTTTACTAAGGTTGTTACTTTTGTCTTTACATAAGACATTAATTCTAATTTGAGTTCCTCTATAGCCTCATGGATTTGTTTCTTTACTTCATTTGCTATCTTTTCAGAGATTTCTGGTGTATGAATTTTAGGGTCCTCTCTTTCATTATTGCCTACACTTGCCCCTGATGGACTAGATGTTCGGGATTGCATTTTGCCTTTTTGTTTAGTCATTTTCACCTTTTGGGTGAATTTCTGGTCTTTCTATTCCAATAGTCACAATGTTCTGCACTGTGAGTTTCAGGGTTCTATTGTGTGGTTTCATATTTGTCAAATTGCTGGGTACCACAATGAAGAGGAGATCCAGTCTCATGAAATCCTCCTACAGTGCCTATTGGGTGAGTCCTATATTCTTTCTGGGCTAACTCGCCCAGAAGTATTGATGTAGGGCAACTCTTAGTTTCTGCTGTTGTTATATCTTCAGGTTGTTGCAGGTCACCAGGTCTCCCTGGCTATAGTGTTTGTGTCAGCTGAGGCCCTACTGTGTCACTGGGGGTCTCATAAGTTCTTTTAATTTCCTCTAAGTTGGGGCTGGGTGATATTGGTACATTCCTCAACCTGTCTGATGTTCTCTGTGTGGGAGAGGGGGTTACCCACTCTCTTGCCATGTTAGCCAAGTTCTTACACTTGGAGGGAGTTTTACTTCCACTCTTATTTACCCACTGCAGACCTCTATTTTATGGGGAAACTCACCACACTGACTGAAGCCTGATGAGTTCTTCTGTTTGGTTGAGGTGTTCCTGAGCCTCTCATCAAGCCAGCATGGTAATCCACTGTAGTCCAATGTTCCTGGTGGAATGGCATGTCCAGCAGATGTGGCATCTCAGGCCTGTGCCAGGCATCTCAGGCCTGTGCCAAGCTTCCTAGATGTTCCTTGAGGAGGGGGGGGCATCAGTGGTTTTCCCAGGCACCTCAGGCCCTCTGTCACTGGTCCCTACAATGTTCCCTGTGGGAAAAGGTCGAGCCTAGCACTCCCGAGCAGCCCAGGCTCTCAGCAGGTCCCCGCAATGTTCACAGTCCCAAACAGCCCTGGCTGAGCTGCTAGTCCCCATGATGTTCCCTGCAAGCAAAGGGTGGGGCTACCAGTGCCAAACAGCCCAGGCTGAGATGACAGTCTCCAGGAAGTTCCCAGTCCTGAACAGCGCAGGCCAAGTTGCTGGTCTCTGGGATGTTCCCAGTTCCCTCTTCTGACTTCTTAAGCACAAATTGTCCTCACACAAACTTGTAGCCAAAATTAACTTTATCAAAAATTTCAAGAAGAATACTTAAGTGTACTCATCTTGACTCCCAGAAAATTAGTAGTATCACAAAAAACTTTTAGGACAAAGAATCACAACCCAAGCCTCAAATAATTTGCACTAACAACAATCTAAGAAATACGTGCTTACAGAAACAGAAATGTAGAAATACAAAATCCATGAGAAATGAATTACTATACCTGAGCATTGGTATAGGAATATGCAAAGTACCTGAATGCTGGAATCATCACACACAGAATACAAGGAAAACTAAATTTATATATTTCAAAATATGAAATGAGCTTTAAATAAATTAAACAATAATAATGAAAATTAAAAAGTAAATTTGAAATAGAATAAAAAGAATTTATAGAAATCAAAATTATTATTCAAATTAGATGATGAGCTAAATTGAAATTAAAAAGATGAAGAGACAAAAACAAGTGAAAGGGCCAAAAAAGTCTCAAGAATGCAATTTAGATAAACAGACTTGAAAATTGTGAAGAAGGTTAAATAAATTATGCATGTAAATAGGCATTTAAGTATATACTGATGGAAATGTTTAAATTTTCCATAGGTAACAATGATTCTTAATTTATGTTTGTCTAGTCATATCAACTCAAATTATATAAGGCATACACTGACAAAATTGAACAGTAAAAATTCAAAATTAAGAATAAATCTATCATACTGAAAGATTAACATATTTATAGTAACTGATAAATGAAATAAATTATAAAAATAGTGAAAAATTTAAGATTTGGATACCATAATGAATAAATCTGATCTAATTACAATAATTTATATATAACATTGCATTCATTATTGAATGCAAAGAATATGTTTTCTGCAGGAACTGGTGAAGCACTGTTACTATTTACCATTTTCCAAACCTCAAACAAATGACTTCTATTGTATTTTATTTTATTTCATTTACCTTCTTGGTCTCCTTTTGCCCCCATTTACTGTCTTCGCAATCCTACAACTACAGCGAATAATCCTGTGAATTTAATGAATCACACTTGCCTACAGATTCTTTCAGTGGACTCTGGCATTGTCTCTGAGCTTTATTCTTCCCTCTTTCTCTCATTCTATTAGCTCCAGGCACTCTGGCCTCTGTCATTCCATTAATGTATTGAAATCATTCTATCTGTATCTTTGGTACATTTTGCTTGTTGCTTAGACAAAATACCTGATGCCCAAAGTTGGGGAAGGAAAAGTTTATTTCTTAGAGTTCTGGTGGTTTCAATGCAGACTCAGTTGGTTCCAAGGCCAGGTGGCATGGAGGGGCCACAGTTCATGGTGGCTGCAAACAGCAAGGCAGAATCTAGTGAGAGAGAGAGAGACACACACACACACCTTCGTCCTGCCATTACACCATATCATTGCTCCACCCCGAGGTGGGTATAGCACTCACATCACGAATCCAAGTGCTAGACAATGAACCAATCACAAACGCATAATTGCATGAGGCTTGGGGGCCACTGACATAAACCATGACAACCTGTGAACTTTTCATTTGAAGTTTCTTCTGCCAGGATTCTTTCTGTGTGCATTTGAATATTCATTTCCTAGTTTCATTTAGGTATTTTTCACAAATATTACTTTTTATGGGGTTTCTCAGAACACTTAATCTATTTCTCTTCTCTATTATCACTAAATTATTTCACATGTAAAATATAATTTTATCATCTGTCTCATTTAAACTCCAGGAACTTATAAAATTTCTCTCTTTTTTTTTACTGTCATGTTACATGTATCTACAGAGTTTTCAATTATGTTGTATGCATGCAATAAACACTTCTTGAATAAGAATAAATAAATTTGGATATTTAAAAGTACTTGTTAATTAATTTTTCATTCAAAAAGTCATAATGAAATTGTGAGTTATTGTAAACAAAGCTTCAAATCTTACACATTATGCTTTATGATATAGCTAACATGGTACTTAGAGGAATTACTAAACATTGCCATTTAAGAAAAGAAGTATTTCAAAAATAAGTAAACAACCAATCTAAGAAAAAACAAGTAAAATATAATAACTGTCACTAAAATAACAAAGAATAAGTAATGAATGTTATAAATAAATAGATAACAAGAGAAGCCAACACCACATAAACAATCATTGAAAAGACTAATACATTTGTGGTCATAAAAAATTAAACAAAATAGAGAAGGCAAAATAGAAAATATTATAAGTGAAGATGTGACATAAACTAAAGAAACTACAGTGATTTAAAAAATATGGCAACATGACTAGTAATTTTTAAAATAAATTTTAATTAGATGAAATTGGAAAAAATTATAGAAAAATACAACACACTTAAAGTGATTCAATTGAAATTATAGACAATTATTAAAATTTAGATTCAACAGGTTAAACTATACTATCAAAAATATACTAGAATTAGATAGCCTTATAAGGAATGCTCCAGGATACATGAAATATAAAAGAAATCAAATTAAATTTTCCAGTACAATAAAGGAAGAAATATCTCAATTTATTATAAAGTAATGTAATAACATTAAGAAGCAAAATTACATATAGAAAAATTTATGTGGGTGGATTTTTTGTGACAAGCAGTCAATTCTACTATTCTGAGTCTAGAAATGCATAATATAAACTGGGATCATCTTTAAGAGCGAGAAAGGAAATTTTTCAAAATCAAAAGAAAATTTCTAGACACTGGGCCGAGTTCTGGAAGCTCCACCGCCTTAGTACAGCATGCCCAGCAACCTTCTCTCAGTTAGGGAGGCAGAGGTCGAGCTGGGGGACTAACCCCTGGGAGATCTTTCCTGCTCCCTAGGACAAAGGACTGCAGCCCGAGTTTCCACGAGCTCCAGTTCCCCAGGCCCAGCATCCACCTTACAATTTAGGGAGCCAAGAGCCTGCAAACTGGAGTTAGGACCCTGCAAGGTGAGTCCTGCCGCCCCAAGGCTGGCTTGTGGAGAGCTGGCAACCTGCGCTCTGGGCAATTGAGCTTCTGGCTAGCTACCTGGTACATTGGACCCAGTCCCAGAAGCTCCACCACCTTACTGCAACACACTCAGTGGCCTTCTCTCAGTTCAGAAGGGAGAGGCTGAGCTGAGATTCTGATGGCCCAATGTGGGCTGGCCTAGAGAGAGCTTGAAACCAGCACTACCAGCAGTTGAGATGATACCCACCCCCTTGGACACCAGACTGCGGCCCAAGATTCCACAGGCAAAGTTCATGAGGTCCAGCTTCCACCTATCAATTTAGGGAGCCAGAGCCTGTGGACATGCCAGTGCTGCTCCAGGAACTGAGGGTGCAGGGGGTAACTCACCACACATCCAGAGGAAGCTTCGGAACACAGCTCAAAATAAGAAAATATATAAAAATGACAAAAGAAAAGACCAAAGGGCAGGTTCAAAACTCCAGCCCACCCCAAGAAAGCTTAGGAGCCATATACATAGAAGAAAAAAGAAGCCATACACCTGAAATACCTGAAATGATATCAAATGAAATAAAGATGCAACTAGGAGAAGCTATGGAGAAATTCAAATCAGAAGTACTTGCCCAGGTAAAAGAAGAAATGATAAAAATAGTGAAAGAAATAGTGAGCACATCTAGTGGAAACACAGCTAAAAAATTAGAGGAACAAAGCAAACAGATAGAATCTCTGAATGAACACTATAAGAAACAAACAGAATACATGAATCAGATTCAATGAGATATACAGGAAATCAAAACTACAATTGAAAGCTGTCAAAACTGCCTCAACGAAAGTGAAAATAGAATTTCAGACTTCGAAGATAAGATTGCAAAAAGTGAACAGGACAGGAAAGATCTCTTAAAAATAGAAAAGAATCAGAAAATAGCAAATCAACCCCTGCAAGATGATGCAAAGAAAAATACCATAAGATTAATAGGGATAAATGAAAAAGAAGGGGACAGGCCAAATGATATCAAGAGGATATTTACAGAAGGAATAGCTGAAAATTTCCCAAACATGAGAAGAGAAACTGACATTTGGATAAGTGAAGCATATAGAACTCCAAACAGCCATAACCAAAATAAAACTACACACAGACACATAATAATCACCATCCCAGAAATCCACCATGAGAACAGAATACTAAAAGCTGTTAGAGAGAAAAGAAGGATCACATATAAAGGAAAACCTATCAGAATCACAGCAGACATCTCAACACAAACAATGAAGTCAAGAAGGGCATGGAGTGAAGTATTTCAGATCCTAAAGGAAAACCACTTCCAACCCACACTGACATACCCTGCAAAACTGTCCTTCAAAATGGATGGAGAAAAATATACTTCCATGAAAAAGAACAGCTGAAGAACTTCATGAACACCAAACTAACCCAACAAAGAATACTCAAAGATATTCTAGATATACATGGTATAAAATCACCAAGCAAGGCAGAAAATAAAATAGAATGGAAAGCTAAAGATACAACAGCAGAAAGATAACATGTCAGCAATAAATAAATATATACCAGTTACAACCATTAATGTAAATGGCCTCAACTCACCAATCAAAAGAAACAGACTGGCAGAATGGATCAAGAAACAACATCCAACCATATGCTGTCTACAAGAAACCCATCTAACTCAAAAGGACACGCATAGACTGAAAGTCAAAGGATGGAAAACAATACTTCATGCAACAGGAAACCAAAAAAAAAAAAAAAGCGGGAATAGCCATCCCATTTACAATGTGAATTTCAAACCAAGAATGATCCAAAGAGTTAAAGAAGGTCACTACATACTAGTTAGGGGAAAACTTGAAGAGGAAGAGAAAACAATCTTAAATATACATGCACCAAATTCCAGAGCATCCAGCTATATAAAGCAAATAATAACAGAAATGAAAAATCAAATAAGTAATAACACAATTATAACAGGAGACTGTAATCCGTGATTGACACAAAGGGACAGATCAACTATACAGAAAATCAGCAAAGACATAAGAGAACTAAATCACACCTGTGAACAAATGGACCTGATAGACATATACAGAGTGTTCCATAAAACGACATCAGAATATACATTCTTCTCAGCAGTACATGGGACATTCTCTAAAATAGACCATATACTGGCCCACAGAACATATTTAAGTAAATACAAAAGAATTGAAATTATCCCATGCATGCTATCGGATCATGGTGCCATGAAATTAGAACTTAACGATAAAAGCAACTGCAAAAACCTCAAAAACACATGGAAACTGAATAATAGAGTCTTGAGCAACCAGTGCGTCACAGAGGAAATTAAAGAAGAAATTAAACAATATCTAAAAGCAAATGAAAATTCAAACACAACTTACTGGATTTTCTAGGATGCAATGAAAGCAGTCCTCAGAGGAAAATTTATTGCATTGAGTTCCCACATCAGGACGACAGAACAAACACAAATAAACAACGTGATTCTAAAACTCAAGCATCTAGAAAAAGAAGAACAAGCAAAGCCCAAAGCCAAAAGATGGGAGGAAATTATAAAGATTAGAGCAGAAATTAATGCAATAGAGACTAAGAAAACAGTACAAAGGATCAATGAATCAAAGAGTTGGTTCTTTGAAATAATAAATAAAATTGATAAGCCCCTGGCCAATGTTATTAAAAAAGGAAAGAAAAAACTGAAATTCATGCAATAAGGAATGAAAAAGGTGAAATTACCACAGACTTGGTGGAAATACAAAAGATCATCAACACCTATTTCGAAAACCTCTACTCTCATAGGTTCAATAACACTAAAGAAATAGACAGATTCCTCCATACATATGAACTACCAAAATTGGATCAGGAAGATGTAAAAATGCTGAACCACCCAATTTCTATTACTGAAACTGAAAATGTAATTAAGTTCTTGCCAACAAAGAGCCCAGGCGCAGATGGATTCGTTGCCAAATTCTACAATAAATACAAAGAAGACATAATTCTGACACTCCTCAAACTTTTCAATGAAATCAAAAGGAAGGAATTCTTCCTAAGTCATTCCTGGAAGCAAATATTACTCTAGTACCAAATAATGAGAAAGACCCAACTAAAAAAGGGAACTATAGGCCAATTTCCCTAATGAACATAGATGCAAAATTCTCAATAAAATTTTGGCAAACAGGATGCAACAAATCATCAAGAAGATTATACACCATGACCAAGTGCGATTCATCCCAGAAATGCAGGGATGGTTCAACAAACACAAACCAATAAATGTAATCCACCATATCAATAGAGCCAAAAGGAAGAACCACATGATAATCTCTATAGACGCAGAAAAAGCTTTTGATAAAGTCCAACACTCATCATGATAAGAACCTTACAGAGAATTGGAATAGAAGGTCTTTACCTTAATATGATAAAGGCCATCTATGACAAACCAACAGCCAGCATCATATTAAATGGTCAAAAACTGAAAGCCTTTACCTTAAAATCACGCACAAGACAAGGATGTCCATTATCACCACTGCTATTCAACATAGTACTGGAAATACTAGCCAGAATAATAAGACAGGAAAGAGAAATAAAAGGAGTAAAGATAGGAAAAGAGGAAGCTAAATTATTATTATTTGCAGATCACATGATACTTTACATAGAAGACCCCCAAAATGCTATTGAAAGACTCCTACATATAATAAATAAATTCAGCAAGGTAGCTGGATACAAAGTAATACTTAAAAAATGATAGCATTTCTATACACTAACCACAAAAGTACTGAGACAGAAATAAAAGAAGCTACACCCTTTAAACTAGCATCTAAAAAATTGAAATTCTTAGGAATTAATCTCACAAAAGAAGTAAAAGACCTGTACAGTGAAAATTATAATACCCTGAAAAAGGAAATCGAAGAGGACCTCAGAAAATGGAAAGACATCCCCTGTTCATGGATAGGAAAAACAAACATTGTGAAAATGGTCATTGTCCCAAAATTACTATACAGATTCAATGCAATCCCAATCAAAATACCACTAGCATACCTCATAGATCTAGAGAAATCACTCCTAAAATTCATCTGGAACCAGAAGAGACCTAGAATAGCAAAGCCAATTCTAAGCAACAAAGGCAAGGCAGGAGGCATCACAATCCTTGACTTGAAATTATACTACAAAGCTACAATAATAAAATCAACATGGTATTGGAATAAAAACAAACCTGAAGATCAGTGGAATAGATTGGAAGATACAACGACAACCACAAACTCACTCAACCACCTTATCTTTGATAAAGGGGCCCAACATGCTCACTGGAAGAATGACAGTCTCTTCAGCAAATGGTGCTGGCAATACTGGCTATCCATATGCAGAAAACTAAAACTAGACCCAGGCCTATCACCATGTACTAAATTAAAATCTAAATGGATGAAAGATCTAAATCTTAAACCAGAAACACTAAATCTGCTGGAAGACAAAGTGTGTAAAAATCTCAAAGATATAGGGGTAGGAAGAAAATTCATGAACAAGAATCAAACTACATGGGAAATACTTTCCAGAATCAATAACTGGGACCACATCTTATTAAAGAGTTTCTGCACACCAAAGGATATTTCCAGCAGAGTGAAAAGAAAACCCACAGATTGGGAAAAAATCTTAATGGACTCTCCCTCAGACAAAGGACTTCTGTCTAGAACTTATAAAGAATTAAAAAAAAAATCAGACCCTCGCAATTCAAATACCCAATCCAAAAATGGGCATCTGAAATGAATACACAGTTCTCAGATGAAGAAATATGAATGGCAAATAAATACATGAAAAAATATTTCATCATCATTAGTCATGAGAGAAATGCAAATTAAAACCACACTGAGATTCCATCTCACCCCAGAAAGATTGGCCAAAATAGAAAACACTATCACCAACAAGTGTTGGAGAGGCTGTGGGGAAAAAGGAACTCTTCTGCACTGTTGGTGGGAATGTAGACTGGGGCAACCACTGTGGAGGTCAGTCTGGAGATTCCTCAAAAATCTTGGTCTGGAGGTCCCATTTGACCCAGCTATTCAACTTCTAGGCATACTCCCAGAAGATCTGAAAACATCATACCACAGTGATATATGTGCACCCATGTTTATAGCAGCACAATTTGTAATAGCCAGATCTTGGAAACAACCTAAGTGCCCATCAACTGAGGAATGGTTAAAAAAGTTGTGTTATTTGTATAAAATGGAGTACTACTCATCTATAAAGAATGATCACATTGAGATATTTATAAATAAATGGACACAAC
>PVJX010031063.1:0-21514 GCA_004027295.1 Dolichotis patagonum
TTGAATGCAAGGCCTTCGCTCAGATCTATGTCTCCAGCCCTCATTTTACTTTTTATTTTTGTATCAGGGGCTTCCTACATTTCTAAATTGCCTAAGGCCAGGCTCAAACTTGTGATTCATCTCAGCCTTCCAGCCTTTCAAAGTGCTAAGATTACAAGCAAGCACCACCACACATAGCTTAGTTTAGCTTGCACTTGTAAGGACATACAGCTGAACATTTTCCAGATGCTTTAATTTGCCATTAGTCTAGAATCAGAAGTCCTTTAAAGAGTTTTAAATAGAAGAAAGGTCTCATGTGTGGTTTTTTTAATGATGGGGGGGTGAGTCATAGAGGGTGTCACTATGCAGTTTAGGATGACCCTGAACTTTCTATGTAGTCCAGATTGGCCTCAAACTCCTAATGATCCTTCTGCCTCAGCCTCCCAAGTGGTGGAATTATCAGCATGAGGTACCACTCCCAGCTTAAAATATTTCTGATGAATTTTTAAGAGTTGACCAGAGTGAATTAAAAATACTAAGCACATTGGAATAAGTATGTAAAAAGCATTATGATTCATTAGAAATGTCACTCAAGGCCCAGAAAACATGGTGGCAGTATGTACATCATGTATCTTCTAACTTTCCTTGTTCTCTCATTTTTCACTTGGAGAAGCTGAGGCAGAGAAATTCAGAGACTTGCCCACAGTCACTCAGCTTTAGTGTGTACTGAAAAGGTATGCTTCTTCATCAGTTTGTTCTAGAGATGGCTGTCTTTGTCTTACTTGCATTGCTAAAGATGCCATGGTGTCTGGAGTCAAAGCCCTATTCATTAAAATTTTCTAGGCATCAGAGACTTCTCTCAGTGTTGACAACAGAAAGATTAATAAGAAATGGCCCCTGCCCTTGAGGAGCTCACATTCTAGCAAGATTTGAATTAATAAAATGGAGAAGAAGGGTTACAGCAGTTGAATACACAGGGTGGTCTGGAAAAATACAGAGAAGCAGGAGCTGACCTTGCTTGGCGAGGTCAGAAAGGTGACATTTAATCTATGCAAAATCTATTCTAGTTTGTTTGGTTGTACATCTAGTCCAGGAGTAGAATAAGAAAATGTTCTATTTTTAACTCTGTATTTATTCATATCATTCCATAAATATTTACTTGAATATTTGCTGAGTTTTCTCCTCACATCAGGCTGCTCATGGCAAAAGCCAAGGGAGAATGACTACAGGAAAAAGCCACCCTTGAGGGGCTTGAGGACGACTTCTAAGATCATAGGTATTTGACAAATCAAGGGCAACAGTGAGAAAATATGTAAAGATGGAAAATTTGATTCACAATTACATCAGGATCTGAGAGTTCTTCTGCACATCCTTCTTCCCCTTTTAAAACCGGGTTTGAGAGGAAATATAGATATCTATCATTTTTATCTGAATGTGAATTTAAATTTCAGTGTATAACTCTCAGATGCCATTCATTGCAGTTTAAATTTTATGACAAAATATTTTCATCTAGATAAGATATTTTTATATTCGAGAAAGAATGGGTATTGGTGGAAGAGTAAGGGCTTTATCATGTCACCTCTTTACCTCTCATCCCTGCGCCCTCCATCCAGAGTACAGTGCTCATAGACTCATTGTTTAATTAATGTGTTGGACATCTCTTGTGACCCTTTATAAAATCCGCCAAATCACTGCTGCAGAGGCTAGTTCCCCAGGGCTCTGGTCATCTCTGCGCGGGTGTAGTCAGATCATGTGCCTCCCCCTGGTCTGCGGCAGAACCTCGAGCTTCCTTCCCAGAGGCATCTGTGGTGCTGCCCTTGGAGTGGTCACTCAGGTTTACACTGTGCTCAGCATACACACCCTGCCAAGCAAGAGAGTTAATTCCCCACGAGACCATCCTTGCCCACTGCACCTTGCAGTCAATGAATAAATACTTCCCTTTTAGGACCTTTGGACAGACAGCCCTCTGTCTCATTCCATAAAGCTTCTCAAAAATCCCAAGCAGAATAAATCAGCAGTGTTTCATAGTGGTAGCCAAGCCAATAATCCATCTTTCATTGGCTTTTGTTCCTGAACTCTTGCTCTCAGGAATCACAGACTATAATTTCTAAGGAACTCAAGCTAAGACTGTTGTGTTTTGTTATTTTATGCTTCCCTTAAAAAAAAATCCTTCAGATGTGCTAAGACTTGCCAGTTTGTTCAGTGATTAATCTAAAAATTCAACAGAAGTCCAAAATGTCACTGCCACTTCTAAGATGTAGCCACTTAAAGTTAGCTGGTCAAAGAACTAGATAAACTCGCACTTGTTCTTCAAAAACAAATTAAAGGTTCTTTCAAGCTACGGCTAAGTCTTATTTCTCAAGTTTTCTTGTTGCAAATGTCTGGCAGCCATATTGCCTGTGCCACTTGCTGATTAGTTTGGGGATTTTTTTATGTATTTTTCTTTTGTCTAAAACACAGAGAAGTCAGCTCTGTGATACCATTTATCATGCCTTCCAGAAACCAATGTGAATAAAGTCACACACACACACACACACACACACACACACTTCTTATAAAAAGACCACACATAGCTGGATATCAACCATCACCTCAACAAGTAAGTCTGTGTTAATGGGACCAGAGGGCAGATACACAGAAGTTCTTGGCTACCTCCTCTATGGAAGAATCCAGCCTGGCTAGGTGATAATAGCTGTTTTTTAGGATGGAGATGTGTTGCTTCCTGTTGCTTCCATTTATGTCTCCCGTATTTAACCTAAGAGTCAGCCCTATGAATACCCTCAGTCTAGTTAACACAGCTAGGGAAGATTCGCCACACGAATCATGTACCTTTTCAAAGCGTGTGGACCTGAGCTTAGTTTGCACTGTTGGGAGAACCTGTGGAGTAAAAAATCATGGCCCTGCACACTCTGTCAATGAAAGGTAGCATCAAGTAGCAAAATACAGATAATTTGAAAGCTCTGCATTCTTGAGCTGGCAGGTGTGTGGTCAACTGGGCACTGTCGTCCTTCCTGTCTAAGACTGGGTTCTACATTTTCTATAATCTTTTTTCAGTATGGCTCTGGGTAAGAACTGGACCATGAAATGAATACATGTGGTATGTGACCATCTTCCTCTCATTGTCCACAAAGTTCTGACCTATTCTACAGTCCATTTCTACATTCTTAGAACCTAATATATTCCAAGGGAGGAATGGAAGTGAATGACACTATCTTGGTTTACTTACAAATAAAGCTCCCGCACACACACACACACACACACACACACCTCCTCATGTCCTACTTCTTTCACTTGAATGAGTTTCCTAATTTTTAGGAAGTCCCATCTGAGCTTAGGGCCCTACTACTAGTTCAGGAGCTTCCTTACTAATATGTTGCAGGTCTGTTCACCACTCCTCATGAAATCTCAAAATTGCACAATGGAATGTCTCATGGTTTGTCCACTTAGCTGAGAATTTCTAAAGGGCACATGCATGGTAGAGCACAAAATTTCCAAGATATGGCCCCGTCCTCAGGAACATTGCCCTCTGAAAAATTCAACAGTGAAGCAAGAGGCACCAACAGATAGAGCAAGATTCATTGTCAGAGTCATGGTAAAAGCAGCCAGGGTTTTGATGGTTTAGGGAAAAGAGAATTCTACAGGCTGGGTGGCTATGCTTGTCTCTGGGAGAAGGAAGAACTGCTTCAGGACCACTCTTTGGTACTTTCTAATCATGGATAGCACCATAGAATTTCCTCAGTAAGTATTTCTGCAAAGATTGAATGTCTCTAGTGCTTCTTGGAAAATTATTTAGCAACTATACCTATTTGCTAGTAATGGAAACCAGAAATAACAATGGCTTATATACCATTGATGAGGCAGGCTGTCTAGGGCAAAGTCACCAGGAACCCAAGTCCTGACATATGTTTTCATCACAGTCTTTCGTGCACAGAGTATACTCTCAAAGTTATCTCATTATCCCAAATGGATGCTAGAGCTCTAGACATCACGTCTATGTTCCAGGAAAGAAGCAAAAGGAAAAGGAAAGGAAGGTACAAATAGTACATACTACCTGCATGTTTGCTTCTTAAAGGACTTTTCTTGCAAGTTTCATCTCATAGCCTCTGCTTGTATGTCACTGGCCAAGTGCTATGGTTGAATGTTTGCGTCTCCTCCAAAATTCATGTTGTAACACATGGTGCTATGAAGAAGTAGGGTCTTTGGGAAGATCGGCAAGTGATTTTAGTGCCTTATAAAAGGACTAGAAAAAACTTCTTGCCACCTCTGTTCTTTCTACCCTTTAGTGTTCCTCCTCTCCAGAGAACCCAGCAGCAAAGTGCCACCTCGGAAGCAGGGAGTAGTTCTCACCAGACACCAGTCCTCCTGGCACCTTGAGCTTGGATTCTGGGACTGTGAGCAATAAGTTTCTACTGCTTGGAAGGTGCCCCATCTGTGGTAGGTTTTGTTGTAGCAGTGTACATGAATGAAGACACCATCCCTAGCTGCAAAGGAGGCTGGGGGAGGTGGCAGATTAGCTAGCACGCTAACGCCTGAAATAAAACCAGTCTTGCTGCGAAGGCAGAAGAAGGAAATGAGATTGGGGAAGCAGCTAAGAGTTCTGACACCATAATTAAGGCATTTACTCGAGAGCTAAGCCTGAACTCTGGTTCCAACTCAGCCACGAAGGAGCCAAGCGACTGTGCAAGTCACAAAGTTCATAACTCAGCCCATCCATCTGTAAGATGACAGGAGAAAAAAAAAGCAAGGCCACCTCCTGAGGTCCAGGAAAGATTAAATGAGAGGAGCATGTGCGGTGGTCCATTCAGCACTAAGCACTAGAAGTCAGTGAAGAGTCAATCCCTGTCTCCGTCTGAGTCAGTAAGTGACCTGAAATCGCTGTACTTTCTCTCATTACTGCCTTCATAGTCACTCTGCTGAACCTCCCTTTCCTGTCCATTCCCAACCTTGGCAGCTAATCTCATAGCTTCCTGGGCACTTGGACTGGATACAAAACAATCCAGTCTTGCTCAGTCTCCTTCAGTATAATTCAAAACTTTGACCCTCTGTCCTGTATAAGGTGCCTTCTCCCATTTCCCATCCCCAGACCCCTGCAGCAGTGCTGTCAGCGTCGCATTCTCAGAACTCACCATCAGAGGACACATTGGTGGGGGAATCCCAGAAACACTATGGCCTTAGGGCCTGCCTAAGAATTGGGGAGGGAGTGACATCCTTGGGAGCTGGAAGATGAATACCACCTTCCATGACCCTCGGGTGACCAATTCTGTGTGGGATTGTGTGGCATGGCCACAGCTGTCACCCGCTGAAAAGGCCCCTTTGATTGTCTTCCTTCCCTGGACTGTCAGACTCTGAGTTCCTTACCAGTACTTCCTAGGGTCATTTGCAAACCACCTTTGTATCTGAGATGTGTGACAAGATGGGCCTGTGGAGGAATCCCAAGATCCCTCACCCCGGGCTAGCCCAGGCCTGACCCACGATGGAAGGCCCAGCCCTGGGGAGAGAATAGACCACTCCTGTCTCACTAAAGCCCTCTGCTGAGCTGAACTTTCCTGTGGACAAATAGGGGAAGATGGGCGGAGTCTTCTCCCCTAATGGAGATGAGTCCACTCCACCCCTTCACGGGTCTCCAGGGGCATTGATTTAGAGTTTCAGGGAGTAATTTAGGAAGCCACTGCACTGCTTTATCACATGAGTGTTGCCCTCCAGTGACCTCTTCCTCTCGGAGTCCCAGCCCTGAGAACCGTTTGCAAAACACTGAGAACCTTCCTGTCAAAACACTGAGAAAACCCAAGCCCATCTGCCTTCCACAGCAACCTCTGGGCCCACAGGAAGTGCGACTTCACCACACCAAATGGTGTGCAGAGCCTGCTTCCTCCCCTTTCCCTTCTCCCTGCCTGTCCCAGCTTCACAGCTCCCTACAGTGGAGCTGGGGCTGGCTCCCGTCTCTCTATCTAGTCTTTCTGTGGCTGTGTGGCCCCAAACTCCTCTGGATACTTGTTGGGCTCCCCAAGACCTCTCCTTCCATCGGTGCTCACAGGAGGCCACAGGTTTCAGGCCAGCGAGCGTCCTGCCTTAGAGTGAGATGCCTGCCTGCCTTCCTCAGTACAGCTTTCTTGGTGCTCCTTTGCAAGCACCAAGAGGAGATGCCTCTAGTCGAAATGGTACATCATCCAGGGTGACTCACAGTCCCTGCAAAATCCTTCATCCCAGAGAGGAGATGCGTGAGGAGATGCAGGAGCCATTTTTGCCACATCCTATACCCGGTTCTGGTTCCAGGGAGGAATCTGGCAGCAGGTTTGCTGCTGTCCCTGGGCTCTGGGAGGTCTCAGTGCCCATTTCTTATGTCTGGGGTTTTAGCCAGGGTGCTGAAACAACAGCATAAAGTCCACTACTGGAGCACTTACTATGCTAGCTACTGTCACTGTTGCAGCCATGCGGAGCGTGGTGCCCCTCTTCCGAAGCAGCGCTCCAGCACAAGCACTGTGGCAACAGCTGCTTCCCCTTGCACTTTAACCCCTGACCTTCCCCAGAGTCTCACTCAGCCTCCAACTCCAAGGGACCCAGTTCTGGCCAGCACTAGCGATTCTTCGTAGCTTTCAGGGTCAGTCTATTCAGAGGCGGAGAGTGTGTGTGTGTGTGTGTATGCGTGCACATGTGTTTAGACACATATTTATGTATTTAAATGTATTTGGACTCCTTAATGAGAAGGGAGCTGGGTTGAAGTTGAGGGATGGGAGAGGAGGATTTATATTAATAACAGTAACTAGCACATGAATTACACTTACTGTGAGCCAAGTGCTGTTCTGGGCACTTTTTGAGCAGTGATTCATTTAAATATCATAACACCTGTAAATTGTAAATGTTATTATTATGCTTATTTTATAGATGAGGAAGGCTTTTTTTTTCTTTCCTTAGGCTTACATTACCCACTTAAATAGATGATGGATGGATGGGTAGATAGATGGATGGACAGATATAAGTGTCTCCAGCTGAATCCAATTTATATCCCTGTTAAAATCTTCTGTTCTAGGTTATCATTCCTACATCAACATTTGGCACGACTTTCCAAAAGGAGGGAAAGGAGGAGGGCGCAAGGGAAGAGACTCCCTTGCTGTGGGTCTTCTCACCTCCATGTAAAGCTGATTTCCTAGAAACTCAATGTGAACGGGGTCGGACTGAGGATGGAGTTAGCACATTATTTGCCTCCATCCCAGTACATGACTAGCTCCCTGACAGATAGCTCAGAGAGGTCTGTGACCACTCTACAATGCCTGATGAAGGAACAGGGCCACCATGCAGGACTGAAAGGTGGCAGAGCATTTGTGTGAGCCTAAGGGACCTGGGAATGAAGCAGGGGCAGGGTGTTAGCTTTATCACCTTCCCACAGGAGCTGAGGAAACACGTCTGCTGCAAGGTGACCTCAGTTGCAGGTGAAAGCAAGGGAAGTCATCTCTGCAAACTTTTTGAGATCTCCAAAGAGAAGAAATCCTCTGCAGTTTTCCATGAACCCCAAGCATGCAAGTAGGTGTTACCTTTCCCTACTGGGCCCACTGACTCAGCTGTCCACACAGAGTCAGCAGACTGTAATGCTTGCCTGGAAATAACTGTCATTCACCTGATTTTAATGTGTAAAGTAAGGCTCCTTTTACCTCAAGGCCACAGGGAATAAGTGTGAGACCTGCAGTGACACTGTCTACTTCTTTCTCTGTTTCCATCTGCCACCCCCACATGCTCCTGTTTTGACCTGGTTCTGAGCAAGCTTTTCATTGAGAGGGCAAGAGGACCCCTAGAAGTACCAGGTCTCCACCTTAACCCTGGCACCTCCATGAGGGTTGGAGGAGCTCTTCTCTCTCCAAAATAAAACCTTGGATGGCTTCCCAGTGGCCGCTTAGGACAGAAGTCATAACAGGAATCAATCTACATGTGCAGTGGAAATATCTAATATGACTTAACACATCAAGAATACACCCACTTTTAGAGCCAGGAGTAAGGTGTCTCTTCCTGCTAAGTCCTAGGGGAAGAAGGAAGGGAGGAACCCCTTAAGGAAATGCAATGTGGAGGGATAGCAGAAGCAGGCCACCACAGTAGGGCCCTGGAAGCTATGGTTCTGCAGCCTCAAAGCGATACAATTTAGCTAATAAAAAGACCAAAGTAAGCTGGCCCCAGGGGCTGTCATGAACTATGTATAAAATCGTAAAAATGAGAGAGATAAAAGACACTTGAGAAATCTCACTGGGCTCCCTTATTTTACCAAGGAGGATACTAGTCCCCAGGAGGCCCCTCAAGGGGTGTCACAGAGCTGAGTCAGACCCTGCCCAGTCTCCTGATACCAGGGCCCCCTAGACCGTGCTGCCAAAGCATCGCCCAACCTCCAACCTCCCTGAGGACAAAGTTTATAAAATTCTCTTTTAAAATGTCAGAGACTCAGTATTCTTATTGAAAAAGCTCTTGTTGAGGGAACCTGGAGAAAAGGGCTACAGACAGGATTGCTTTGTATTATTTCTTACAAGTGCCTGTAAATCTACCATTAACTCAGTAAAATTTTAATAAAAAGCTGTGAGAAGACTTTCAAAACAGCACAAATTTGTAGATGTACTCAAGATGGTGCTAGGGTTGGCCCACAAACTACTCTCTGGTTCAAATAGAGAAATGCCAAACAATGACAGGTACACATTATAAAATATATACGGGAGAGGGGTGCAGTCTTACTCAAAAATAAAATAAATACCCCCAGATAAGATCAGAAGTAGGTCAGAATCACACACTTCTAAGGGGATGGTTGGGGTCATGTTTCTAGCCCAGGAGGAGGTGGAGGCAACAGAGGTGCCTGGGAACGCAAGCCTCGCATAGCAAGAGGGACCACAGCGCCCCCTGGGGCCAGTCCACAAAAGGAACACGGCGAGCTAAATCAGGTTTCTCTCATCTATGCTGGCTCATAGTCCAGTTTCCAAGCCTGGCGTCCGTAACACAACGCAGATAGGGTAGCTGGAGAGACAGAAAGAACTCAGTGCTCGGGCATTGGAGCATCTGTCACACTGAGGCAGGACACCAGCTCAAAATAGCCACCATAAGAGCCAGGCTGAGCCACCCAGTGGAGGGAAGGACGCAGAAGAGGAAACCCAGGCCAGATCTCTCTTTCCCGCCCTGCTTCCATTTGTCCTTAGCTCTGAGGGACAAATCTCAGCCTCCTGAACCAGGTCTGCCCCCGAGGTTAGGGACACCATGGGTTATTTTGTCACTGCTTGGGATGTCACTATATCTCTTCCTCTTAGAACCATTAGGAAAAGGCATGTGAAAAGGTCCTCGGCATTTTCAAACAGCTATTTTTCTCTTGGAGTTAATTGGCTCAGCCCTCCTGCCTGCACGCTCAGAGGCCCAGATATTCATTATGCAGGGAGGGGCATGAAGAGGACCTCCAGAGCCTCTAGGATTGCGGGACTCCCAAAGGTTTGACCTTTACTATTTGCTTCATTTCTATTACATGTCCCAAATTCTCTTGACCATAAGCATTCCTGAAAAGCCAAGGAATTTTTTTTTTGTCCTCATCTGAAAAAAAAGAAAAAAAGTAAGAAGCACAAGACCAGAGAAGTCAAAAGCTTCCTCTTGGATCACACAGCCAATCACAGTCAAAGTCAATCTCCAGAAACCTTTTACCCAGCATGCCTTCCTGGCTTCATCACTTTCCCATCACTGGGACCCAATATCTAACACCCACAACTGAAAAGAAGGGAAGTTGATTTGGGCTCACATTTTCAGTCTATGATAAGCTAGTTCCAAGGCAGAGGGGAGTGACAGAGGAAAAGGTACTCAAACTATGGAGGTCAGGAAGCAGAGAATGAAGGGAGGAGCCAGGAACACCCTCCATGGTGCCACCCCCAGGGAGCTTCTCTAACCAGGCCACGTCTCCTGACAGCACATTTATGCAGCTACTGAACTCATCAACGGATGAAGCCACTGACGACTACAGCATCCATGATCCAGTCACCTTCTCCACACGGCAGACTTGGGGGGACATTTTAGATCCAAACCAAACTACCTGCCCTACTACTGAAGGCCCTTTTGACATTTTAATTATAAAGAAAAAGCTACAATCCATTTGCTTTAAATTCTAGCTCAAGTTGAGGAAATCCCAATGTTTAGCATGACATAGAGAATATTTTGATTTCATGCTACTTAATACAATTCCAATATTCAAAGAAATTTGTTTTCAAATTTTCATGAGTCTGAGGGTATAGCTTAGTGACAGAGCACTTGCTTAGCATGAGCGAGTCCCTGAGTTCCATCCCCAGCCCCACACACACGTGCACATACACACACAGATACACACATGATGCATGGACTACGTGTTAGAGATGACTGTGGACATACAATCTAATTTCTCAGACAGAAAAACTGAGGAGAATGGATTTATTCCTATCAGTGTACAGTGTACAACCCTCACCCAAGTTAAACTTCTACAGTGGGTACTTTTCACTTCATGGCCATCGTGCGGACAATGAGATAGGAGCTGAGAGACTCTAAATGACCTACAGAAGGCCACACAGAGACTGAGTACAGTGTCCAGAGTGGAGACCTGGCCAGGCTAACTGCAGAGGCCACACCCTGCTATCCTTGCCACCCGGTAACAAAATGCCTCCAGGAAGGGTTTTGCAGGTAACAAGTTTTCTTTTGTGCCCTGGCTCTGCCACTTCCTCTCTGGATGGATGGAGTCTGGCTACTTAAGTAGCTGAGGAGACCTACACAGACCGCCTGTTCCAGGACTTGGTCACAACAGCAGCTACTCAAAGTTTATGCTCTTGTTTCCTGATTTAATGTCCCAATCCCTGACACTCATATCCTTGTGTAATCTCCTCCCAGACTTTCCAGAATCAGTCTGTGTGACCAACAGCACATAGCATAAGTGAAGTATCTCACCTCCAAGCTGGCTTACAAAGCCCTGTGGCTTCCACTGTGGTCTATTTCCCTATCACTCCTGTGTATTTATCAACCTATATATTTATCTCTAGCTACATATATGTATCTATTTATCTCTATATGTATATAATATGTGCCTATTTATCTATCCATCATCTATTTATCTACCTATCTAGGTATCTATGTATCTGTCTACCTATTTATCCACCTATCTACGGATGTATCTATTTATCTATTAAAAATGTATGTATCTACCCATCTATTTATCTACCTATCTGTATGTATGCATCTATCCACCTATTTGTCCTGTCTGTGTGCCTGCTCATCTCTCTGTCTGTCTATCCTATCACCTGGGGATGCCAGCAGCCCCATCACAAAGTGTTGTACAGCGAGGGTCACACGGCCTGGAACTGAGGCATCTGACTGTCATACAGCAAGGAGCTGAGGCGGGAGCTGGAGAGGGAGTTGTGTCTCCTGTGCACCCTCAGAGGGCATAGCCCCTGCCAACCACTCTGAGGAAACCTAAAGTGAAGTCCTGAGCCAGAACCACACAGATATGCCACTCCTGGATTCCTGTGAGCAGTACAAACTTGGTTGGTTTAGGCTGCTGAATTTGAGAGTTACTTTTTACTCAGAAATAAACAGCTATCCCTGCTTTTGCTGGGGGGGGGGGGGGAGGAACGGGGGGGCTATAATGACAGATTCGGGTTCCCTGACTGAGCCCAGAGTTGCTGCAGGCCAGGCCACATTTCCTGAAAAACCCATAATTGCTTGATTAAGATTTGCCCTGCTTAGCCCTCATGCACCCCCTCGCCTTGGCCTGCTTCACTGGGTTTCTGCATTCAGAAGCTACTTTTAATTGTCTTTAAACAGAACCCCGTTCCAAGCCATCAAACAACAGAAACAAAGGTGTTTGCTGAGGAGGGAAATAAAAGCATTCTTTTCATTTACATGTCAGCTATGGAAAATAGCACAAAAGCATTTTGCAAGCTTTCTTAAATCTGTGCTTTTATTTTGATTTTTTTAAAGTGTAAATCAGCACCCAAGCCCAAACCTTGGGGTAGCAGGAAATTTAATTAGAACGTGGGATGTTTTCCATAAATCTAGTGCTTTCTGCTGTTTTCTTAAGGCTGACAGGATTTCCCATCATCTTAAATATAACTAACTGGAGAAGTGAGAAGGGAGAAAAAAACCTACTCTGAAAGCCTAATTCCAAACCAGAGGCCTGGAGTAGCTGCTGACACTGACTTTGACTTAGGGATTCTTTGTGACCCAAAAATGACCTGTCTTTCAGTCAAAATATTGTATCACCTGCTTCCAGTCTGTGATAGTCAAGAGGGATATCACAAATATCCTGGTCTTCTTCTTCTGGGCATGAGATGGTCTACAATTACAGTTTCTTCTTCCCTGTAAAGCTGTACAATGCAAGCTACGTGGCTTGTGTAGCCAATAAAATGTAAGCCACGATGACAGTGCCACTTTAAGAGACAGTGCACCATGCCCTTCTTTCTGCTGCAGAGATCTTGGAAGCAGCTCTTAAAATGGCACCAGGGACACCTGGCTCCTTTTCCTTTGACAAGCAAAACATCCCAGCTAACCCACACAGAACCTAGAGGAAGAACAATAAATACATTTTGGTTAAATTAAACCACTGTGACTTGGTGGTGTAGGGCCATTTGTTACACAGCATAATCCACTTTACCTGACTGATACACAGAGGTAGAAACTAACTCCTTGCCTTGCTGAATCTATCCACTTGATGCACATTTACCAACCCTAAATCTATTTCAGGCATCTTTCTGCATCCTGGGTACAGTACCTATGACACTTTAGGAACCAATATTTGGGGAATAAATATTTGCAGAGCAAACAAATAATTATAGTAATTACTATTACCAGAGCAATGCTTAGTATATAATAAGTATCAATTAATTGTATGTGCTTAATTCTTTAAACAACCTTAGGTGGTAAATATTGCCACTCTCCTCATCCTTACAGATAAGAAAATTAGGGTTAGACAAGCTCTGTCCTACTGAGTTCCATCCCAGTCCTTTTTATGTTTTATTTGGAGACAGAAGCTCACTGAGTTGCCCAGGCTGGCCTGGAATGTGCAATCCTCAACTTTCAGAATCACAAGCATGCACCAACGCTCCAGGTAGTCTGTGCCTTTAACCATTCATTATATTATGTTGCCTCTAGGTGAGTGACTGAATAAATAGAAATAAAAAGAGAAAAAGTCCATTCCTGAGGGTTTTACAACCCTCAGGTGGGAGAGACTGGTGTGTGCAATCACAATTCCAAATGCCCTGAGCCTGGGGGCACTGAGCAGGTGCTATACAGAAATTGACACTGGAGCTGGAAATCAAGGAAAGGAAGTTCAGGTGACCAAGAAGCAGAGAGCCTTCCTGGCTAGGATGATGGCATATTGATGGGTGTTAGATGCCAGCAGGAAGTAGATTACGTTGCAGGAATGGAAATGATTGTCATTCCCTACTGCCGCAGCTGGGCCAGTTGTAACAAAGTGAGAGGAGTAAGAGGAGAGCACAGGAACCTTGCTGCCCACGTGCTCTTTGAGGCTACCATCTCGTGGTGCTTCCAGAGCCTGCCACGGAGCCTGGAACCATGCAGTCCTTGGGGCAGGACAATGGGTAGCCAGCTGCACACTGCATGCCACAGTGCAAGCTCTGCAGGTCAGTCTACATCTCGAATAAGTTGCAGGCCTGCCAAGGCTCAATAAGAAATGCTAGCCATATGACTGACCTTTGGAGGAATTTTCAACAAGCAACCAAATCCCCGGGGGCAGAAATCCACCCTCTTCTTAGCCTGTCCTTGTCCTGTGGCTCAGTCAGCTATAACAAGATGCTAAACTGCACCTCGGTGTGCTGAAAGGAAGCTGGTTGAGCAAACGCTTTCTCCTCTCCCCTCCCCCGGGTGCTTTTATCAGCACTGCCCAAGCACAGGGAGTTGTCTAACCATCCCAGCGGCATAACCACAGGGCGGTGGTGTTTAAGAGCTAGCTGAAAGGGCTTCTGAGGCTTGCAAGAGGATCAGGTTTCCCCAGAGCTTCTGTCTGCTTGGCTCTGTTTCAAAGGCCACTACATTCCTGCCAGAATTAAGGCAAAGGACTCCTCAAAACCCTCCTCATGCAGGGTGGGCAGGGCAAGGATTAGGTCCTCATGCTCAGCCTGTCTTGCTACCACTCTCTCCCTTTCCAGAGTTGATGGGGACAGCTCAGGAGTGTTCATCCTGGCTGCAGAGGGACAGACAAGGTGGGCCTTAAATCTGCATCACCCGACCCCAAAAGGTCTGTCTGCAGACTTCGGATGGTAAGAACCCACCCTGCAAAAACAGACCAGTCTGCCCAAAACCAGTTAATCAAAAGCCAACTTGCAATATAACCAATTGCCAAAAGTGTAATAAACAGGTAGGAAATTTCATCACATTAGTACTTTTTTCCTAGATCCCCCTGCCTCTCACCCTGCCTGTCTCTGCCTTTTGAGCATTAAGCTTAAATTTTTCATGAAAATAATTGGGGTAAACGAACACTCAGTTAACTGGTGACTAGTAAATGGATGCTCCCTGACTTCACAAATTGACCCATAAAAGCCCCCACCCCCTGCTGCATGCACCTGGAGGATTCTGGACCCACTGCACTGAGTCTGAATACACTTTTTAGGAAGAGTTCCAATCCCTGTCCACCCCTCCAGAGACCGTGTCTGAATACAGGAATGTTGTCACCATCCCTCCCCAGAAGAGAAGGCTTAGTGTTGAAAACTTGCCCATTGCTTGTTTACCTGAATCTGGACGCTTTCTCTGACCTCGCTGGAAAGTCATTATGAAAGATCAGGCTCTTGGCAGGTGTGCACGGTATAAGTGACATGCTTTAAAAACACCTCGTGTAAATCAGATATTGCCATAAAATGGAAATTGCAGCTACAAATAGCATCCTTATTATAGCGGTGTCTGATATACGAGGCAATGTTGACACTATATAACAGGTAGCCTGAGAAATAGAGAGTTACACAGGGAGCGTAAAAGATCATTAGTTTTCAATCCACAAAATACAATCTCTCTTATTTTGACATCACAGACTCCTACGTCAAAGACTGTTAAGGCCATTATCCAAGCCCTGTATTTTACAAATGAGAAGGCTGAGGCTTGTGGGAACCTGAAATCTGCCCAAGGTCACTTGAAGAGACGCCGGTAGAGCTGCTGGGTTTCTGTTTTTAGGTTTTTAGGGTTTTTTGGCTTTTTTTTTCTTTTTTTAACCAGTAATCGAGCGCAGGATCTTTTGCTTGCCAGGCCAGTGCTTGTGCTGCTGGGCTACAGGTGGCCCCAGAGCTGTTGTCTTGACACATTCGCTAGACGGTGACTCCATGTTCTCTCTGTCCTGATTCTGTGAAAGCAGGAAGTCTACTTCTGTCTGCTTAACAAGAGAGTCCAGCTGGGCGTGGTGGTGCACACCTGTAATCCCAGCACTTGGGAGATTCAGGCAGGAGGATCTCTGCAAATTCAAGGCCAGCGTGGGCTACATAGTAAGTTCAAGGTTAGCCTGAACTGCATAGCAACGCCCAGTCTCAAAAAATAAAAAAACAAACAAAAAGAGGATTCAGGGGACACTCTGGAGAGGCAAGGCAGGATATTCATGGCACCTGCAATTAAGAATCTTGCTCAGAACAGGGGAAGTGGTGTAAGCATCCTGGCAAGCTGAGGCAGGAGGATCACAAATGCGAGCACAACCTGAGCAACTTAGTGACTTAGCAAGACTGTCTGAAAACACAAAATGTTCATAAAAAAGGATCTGGGGGTATAGCTCAATACAAATGCCCTGGTTCAATACCCAAAACCAAGAAAAGGAAGAAAGGGAGGGAGGAGGGGAAAAGGAGAAAGAAGGGAGGGAAGGAGAGAAGAGGAAATTCCAGGAAAGGAAAGGAACTTGCTCAGGGGGAAAGAAACGAAATAGAGAGAGAAACAAAAACATGCTACACACATGTACCAATACAACAAACAAATGCTGCTATCCTATATTAATAGTCACTAATTTGAAATGAATTTCCATTGCCCACTGGAAATGCCACACTTGGGCTTTGCCTGGCTGCTATTTCACTGTGTAACTTTAGATGAGTCATTTACTCTCACGGAGTTTCTTGGTCTGTTAAATGAAGCTGATTTCACCTACTATCTCGTGAGGTATCAGAAAGAATTAAATGAGATAGTTTAAGCAAGATTTTTTTTTTCTTTTTCTTTTTGAGACAAAGTCTCACTATGCAGTTCAGGCTGGCCTTGAGCTCGGTTTGTAGCCCAGGCTGGTCTCAAACTTACGACAATCCTCCTACCTCAGCCTCCGGGGTATATGCCACCATGCCCAGCTAAAGTAAGATATTAAAGGATATTTTAGTTGTGCATCACCATCACACCAGGTTCTCGAAAAGTTGGTGACTGCTAGCCCAGCTCTGAGCCGAAAAATGTGGCAAAGGTCCTCAAGAACTCCTGCCCTTTCTGGAGATCATGTCCTGCAGACATGACTTGGAGGATGTCTCCTATGAACCTGTCCAAGTCTGCCCCTCCAAGGCACCCATAGCAGTGTGATCATCCCGTCCCTGAATTTGGAGTTACTTCCAACACTACAAGCCTTCTGACTCCAAAATTTGGAATTCCAGGGCTATTCAGTGCTCCACTCAGGTACCTCAGAAACCGCCACCCAAATCCATCTCCCACTCCAGGAGCCTTGTGGGGGGTAATGTCAGGGTTTGTATGTAAGAAATGGGTGTAACTGGCTGGTTACAAACTGTGAGAGGCATGTGACCAGGGTGGCATTTAGCTGGCTTGCACATATGCTGTTGTGAATGACTAGCCTCTGTTTCGTTACGCAGTTCATTGTGCCAGCCTGCTGTTAGAAATGTTTAATGCCATCCCTGGTGTGTGACACATCATTAGTCAAGGAAGGCATTTTTAACACATGGTTTTGAATAAGATCTGAATAAGGAGAAGACAGCCACTGGTAGATCGAAGGGAAGGGTGCTCCCGGAAACAGGAACAGCACACGTAAAAGACCTGCGGCAGCCACCAGCTTGGCGGAAAAGAGAACAGAGCAGGCCTCCAAGTAACAGAAATACACTCAGGAGTCACTGAGGCCATAACATAGGCAGGGATGAGGCAATCTAGCAAGGGGGACAGTGAGCATCCACAAAATTTAGGGGTTCTTCTAAGCGTGCTGAGGAAACAGAGACTTTTCAGTAGGGGTTGAGACTTGGATTTTCAGTTTCATAAAAGCACTTTGTTTGCTTTCATGGAGAGGCAGGAGTGTATCCTTGATGCTGGAATTGTTTCTATCATGTAGCAGGCACTGAGCAATCAAACTGAAGAACAGATGCGCCTAAACTTTCTCAGGCGCTGAGTGAATTCCTGTGTGCTTCCTTTAGTTCCTTACTGCAGGGTGAATTATGAACAAAAGCCAGCTGTGCTCCTACACCCTACCATCAATGGCACTAGAGCCATTACCATGAGCCCAGCTTTTGAGGGTGCTCCCCGGGCAAACTCCGGCCCTACCCACCAGGGGTCCACAAGAGCCCTTGCTCAGCTTTGGGAAGAAGTGGACACCTCGGAGCTTTCTCACACACGCAGAGGCACTGAGGAGCGCCTGCGTTTAGGTGCAGCTCTCTGCTGTGACAGAGAAATTAGACTGTCAGTCAGGAAAAGCGCTTGTGGGGAATTGCCATCAGCACCTCTGAACTTGCAATCTGGGGTTTGCGTGTGATCTTTTTATTTTGTAAATTTTATTGCTGCTTGCACAAAGGTGTTTTTCATTGCTTCTCCAAAGCAGCTTTCCTTCTCTCCCTGCTTCCCTCTGTGTCTCCCTTCCCAGCGGCCTTCCAGTCCAGAGGGGTCTTTGCCACCCGCTGGGCAGGGGAAGAGCTCCCTGAGGAAGACATGGGACATGGTCCTCATCGAGGTCTTCAGAAGGCTCTAGAGCCAACTGTGGTGAACATTGTTAGTGGCCTAACCCAGCGTTCTTTCCCCCTTCGCCCTCCTAAAACAATTCAAGTTTTGTTGAGAATTGTGTACAGCCAAGTGCTTGCTCCTAGCTCCCAGGATAAGACTAATTGTTCTGAAGGCAATTCCATGCCCCCAGAAATGGTTGGCTCAGAAACATCCATCTGATCAAACTGAACCAACAAAAGAAAACAGAAGCTTGAGAGAAACTTTTTATTTATCCAACAAATATTTCCTGTCCACCAGTTGTACTTCAGGCACTGATATTCATTTCTTGGAATACAGAAGGGAAGGAAGAGGAGGGAGGGAAACAAAATAGACCATAAAATCCATATATTTGTTAGTGATTACTGAAACAAGGAGAAGTAAAGCAGAAAGGAGGAGAAGGGAAGCCCAAGGGCTGCATTCTAAACAGTCAGCAAGGACAGCCACTTGGGGGTGAGGATTTGTCCTAATGAGATCGGCAGGGGGAACCCTCCAGGCAGAGGTCCTGAGGTGGCTCAGTATGCTTGAGGAACAGCAGAGTAGACAGGAGGACGGTGTAGAAGAGGAAGTCAGAGAGCTGAGAGGACAGACCAGGTCCTGCCGGGCTTCCAGTGCCTGGTAGGGACTCAGATTTTTATCCCAAAGCCACTGAAGGGCTTTGAGAATAACAGCGTCATGACCTGACTTACATTTTAGCAGGTTCCCTTTGGCTTCTCTTCATGGGCTGCAAAAAGTAAGAAAAAAAGGTGAAGGAGGCCTTTTGCCCTCCATGTTCTGGGAGAGCTTCCAGAAGCCCCTCTCTTGTCCTGCAGAGCACCTGAGCAGACGTGAGCTCAGCATCTTCATTCCTACCTGAATAGAAGCTGCTCCATAGAGGATACAGAGCTGAGAGAATTGCATGGAAAAGCACACAGATCTGCAGAATTTGGTCTACTGTGAAGCCACGTTGCGCCCGAACTTCCGGTCCTATGAGTCTACACATCTCATGGCTTAAACCAAAGAAAGCTGGGTTCTCTGCTTCTTGTACACAGGATATTTCTAACTCACTCATCAGCATCACTATATGCCAATCTTTTGCTTTCCCTGTGCATGTCTTGGCTCCCCAGTGAGATTTACTGAATTGCGCGGAAAGTTTCAACTCCGGAAATGGTGTCCCTTTTTCTCTGAGATGACCTTCCATGGAATCTCCTGACTGGCAGTCCACAGATTCATATTTCTTCCCCTGCATTTGTGCATTACATGGCCTGGCACTTAATGAATCTTGCACTGGGCCGTGCCATTTCCTATATGAGCAAGATCAATCCCAGCTCTCCAGAAACTGATAGTTTGTGTGAGGAAGATTTTGTGATCACATGACTTTGGATCAGTGTAGTAGCAATTATCTGAGTCTCTCTGGGCCACAGTCTGACTGTAAAATGATTCTTTCCAACTCTGAGAAACCATAGGTCTGTGATTTATAGTTTCTTTCCTTTGGTGGAAGTGAGGTTTTAATGTTCTCTCCAAAATTCATGTTAAAACTTAACCCCCAGTGCCATATTGTCATGGGTCAATATCTTTATAAAGGGATGTGAGGAGAGAAAGCAGGCAGGGCGTGATGGCACACACCTGTAATCCCAGCACTCTGGAGGCTGAGGCAAGAGAATCGCTGTGAATTTCAGGCCAGCCTGCGCTACACAGTGAGTTCAAGTCATCCTGTATTGCACAGGGAAACCCTGTCTCAAAAAGATAATAAAAATAAAAAATGACATGAGGAAGTGAACTTGTTCCTTTTCACCCTTTCACCACATAAGGACGACAGCAAGGAGTGATTTGGGGAGCAAAGACTAGCCCCCTGACAGATGAAGAATCTACCAGCATCTGGTCTTAAACTTCCTGGCCTCCAGATGTGTGAGAAATAAGCTTCTAGTCTATAAATTACCCGGTCTAACATGCTTCATTATAGAAGCTCACATGCATGAATACAGGTATGACTTTCTAGAGTGAGATTTCTATAGCAGTGAATGGGATATTTGGGCTGGGGATTTAGCTCAGTGGCTTAAGTGCCTGCCTGGCAAGCACAAGGTTGTGAGTTCGATCCCCGGTACCAAAAAAAAAAAGAAAGAAAGAAAGAAACAGTGAATGGGAGGCCGTAAAGACCTTTTTATATTTTTTCAAACTCAGAGTAATGGTTCATGACTAAGTAGATTTGGCAACAAATTAGCTAAGTCAAATTCCTCCAAATAAGTACACTACCAAATTTCATAATGTAACTATCTCATTTGAAAGATAACGGCTCCCTCCCCAATATCCACCTCCAATTTCCAAGTTCTCCACATTTCTCCCCTTTTAACATCATTCGCTGAAGCGCTATAAGCCCTATGGTTAAGACCACCTAGTCTGAAATCGAATTTTCAGCTTACTGCTTTCATTCTTTAATCCTATGTGTCAAACAATTGAACCTTCTGAGCACCGCCCATGCCTTCCTTGAAATTGTGTTTCCAGGGAGGCCACAAGGGGTGGTTGTCCTGCGTCCCGGGAACCCATCACTCCTAAGCCACCTTGGCTGATGCCTCTCTCCCTCGTCAGCTACCTGTGACCTCCCCTGGTCTCACCCTGCCCACTCCTCCCTCTAAACTCCTCCTCCTCATGCATCCCCAGCTTAGGGTCAAGTCCCAGACCTGGACTCCCTGATCTGGGCACAAACCCATGTTTCACTCATCTCTTCTTCCACCATCCTCTTCCAGTTAGTTAGGATTTACCCAGCAAATAAAATCCATACTAAGTGTTTCTGAGTGAATTTTTTAAAGTACTCTATCATTTCTACACCTTTGTGAGATTCATTATGGTAATTCAATACATGTATACAATATGTATTAATCAAATCAGGGTAATAAGTCTTTCCATTTCTTTAACCATTAATCATTTTTATGTGTTAAGAATTTCATACTTTAAAAAAAAGAATTTCATAGTCTTCTGTGCATTAGTTACCCTAACATGAAAAAAAAAAACAGAAGTGATTCTTCTACTCTGTTTTTGGTACTCTTTTTTTAAAAAATTTGTCTTCCCCACTCCAGCCCTCCAGCAGCCATTTTTCTGTTCCATTCTGCTACAATATTGACTTGCTGCTTCCCACAAATGAGTGAAAATACGTAGTATTTATCTTTCTGCATCTGGAATATTTCACTTAATGAACCTCTAGTTCCATCCATTTCAATTCAATTGATACAATTTCATTCTTTTTCATGAATACATAGTATTCCGTTTTATAAATACACCATATTTATCCACTAACAAACACTTGAATTGATTCCACATTTCAGCTATTGAAAATAATGCTGAAATACTTTTTTGGTAAAACAATTTTCTTTGAATAGTCTTAGTACCTACTCAGTAGTGGAATTGCTGGATCATATGGTAGTTCTATTTTAGCTTTTTAATCTCCACAGTTTTCCATAATGGTGATACTCATTGCATTCTCACCAACAGTTCCCTTTTTTCTACACTTCTCCAGCATTTATTTACAGTCTTTTTGATGATAGCCATTCTACCTAAGGTGAGATAACACATCATTGTGGTTATAATTTGCTTTCCTTTAATGATTAGTAAATTGAGCATTTTTTATGCATTCATTGGCCATCTGTAGGTTTTTTTTTTTTTTTTTAGAAAT
>PVJX010031064.1:0-21516 GCA_004027295.1 Dolichotis patagonum
CCCAAGGCAATTAGTTCTAGGCAGACTAATAATAACATACATTATTATGATTTTATTCATAATACTTTTATAACAATAAGTCTATTCTTCAGTATTCTTTCAACTTTGAAGTTTTCTGTTTTCAGAGCAAGCACTATAATAGCTAAAGGCATTTTTGATGACTGTGCCCTTGGCTTTAAGGATATTGTTACATTTGTAAGGAGAAACAAATATAAACAATTGTTTGACTACATGATGTATTTGTAATACATTTATTTGATTAAAAATCCCACTTAAAAGGTGATTTCTAATGCACTATAGTAAATTTGAACTTTTTCAAGCTTTCAGCATCTGCTTTATTTTCAGATCTCTCTTTCCTATCATATCTAAATTCCATTTATGTAAACCAATACCAGGGATTTCAGAAGTTTGATATCATTGCTGCCTTTAGAGAACTAGCTTTAAGGAAAATTTTACTGTATACCTAGAATTAGCCATTCTCTCAGCTCTTGTCTCTCCTTATTTTAGAACAAATGGCATCTCTGCATGAAAGCCAAGTCAGGCTTAGGGCTTTGAATGGTTCCATTTCTTAGATTCCTTTAGAAGTGTGAAGGAGAAATAAGGGTAATTTGCTTTTTAACTGAACCTGACTTTAACAAACTTGTTATATAATTATTTTAATACTTTGTATAGTACTGTTAGGTCAATGTCCATCTCCAAATAAAATCCTAATTACTGTAGATAAAATGTGATCAAGAAATTAGGTCTTTGCTTAATAACTTAAGTGATGACAATATAAAGGACACATAATTGCTATTTGCAGGGATGGACATAGAACTGAAAACTTGTTTCATTAGCCCTCTTCTTTTGCTACAGTGTATCACTGTATCACAACCAAATCTGGTGGAAACATAAAGGTAACCTGAATGTTTTGAAATATAGCAAGCCTCTTGTTAAGTACAAAATAATTCTACAAATAAATGGAGGCAAGGAGGATCTGAATTTTTTTACTGCAAGTAATTTTCAAGGAGGGATACATGACTAGTATCATACATACAGCCTTGTTAATCTTGAGGGAAAAGTCACTTTTTGGGCCTTGCGTGGCACGGGGCTCAGGATAGGAGCATAATAAAGTCCATCATGTGCCTCTGCTCAACTCAATGAGAGCTGATGTACAGAACAGTGTCTCTGATACCACTAAGAATAATCTGAGATAGACAAAAGAGAAAGGAATGGAATTCTTGCTTTCAGCAGTGGACTGAGAAGTGGGGTTTTTATTTATCTTCAGTTAAAAGGACAATTTAGTTAGAATTTCAGTACCCAAGGTTTTGTGGTCACACTGACTTTGTCTTATGTTTTGCAGGTCATTTGGCATGAGGCTGAGGTATACCACAGGAGCAGATATATGGGACAGATTTCATTGTATCAAACCTAAAGGGCATACAGATTCAAAGTACCATAGCCCCAAATATCAACACCAGCTCGAGTGCCCCCTGCCCGACCAAGCCTCTTGCTCCAAAACTCAGGTGAGTCACAGAACCTACCTGGAGCAAGTGACAGTGCAGGTCTCCCCTTCGTACCCCCACTGCTCAGACCCCATGAGGCCACCTGCCTTTGCCTCCTTGCCCAGTACAGATCTGTGAGCAATCTTTTCAGATATTCTCTTGCATCGCGAGAACTGGCAGAGATTCCAGAATAACAGAATAGCTTTGTTAGTCTGGTAATTAAGACAGGAGTGACATTCAAACACAGCCTGGACAGGACGTGGCAAATTACTGCGTTCTTTGTGTGAAAAGCTGTTCCCAGTCTGCTTTGTCTGCTCTCCTGGGATCTCATCATTTCCACTAAAAGTCAAAATGGGATTTGGTACCCTCTATTCCCTTATCTTTTTCCCCCTAATATATATCTGCTTTGTGGGAGCTATGTTTGTCAAAATGTGCTAATTTATGGCATTATGGGGGAAAAATGAAACCTCAGCTTTCCATTCTTGTTCCTCTGAGCAGTCTTCTCAAGGATCTCCTCCTTTCTCCCTCCCTCCTCTATTTCTGGGGAGCTTATTTGCTAAACAGAACATGTTCTCCCCACTGCCCCCCACCCACTCTCCACCCTCAGCATACGAGGCTGGCAAATGGCCACTCGTCATCCCTTTTTCAAGTATGTTATACATACAATTGTCTCACAGCTAATAGCTCCTTCTATTGTCCATAATTTATCACTGTCAAGGTTCTTTACATTTTATTTCCTCCTTATGTGTTTCATGAGAAATCTACGCTGCTACTATTGTGTCCCTGGATTTCATTAGCATAAACTGCATGATGTCAAATAAATATATATTCTGTATCACACTAGGGTCTGTGTTCTTTGCAAAGACCAGGATTTTACTTTCATTGGTATGTTTTTTTTTTCATTTCCTTACAGTCTTTTTCTTTTCTACTAAACCATTATGAAGTGAGTACCAAAGGTATCCTGGGTAATTAGCCATTACAGGACTGTCACAGAGGGTTCCACAGTCAATACAAAGATAATTTGGGCAATGGTGAATGACAGTGCTGTCCAGACTTTTGGGATAATCAAGGACACATCCAGCTGTACCAGACATCTGTCAGACCCATGAATCATTTCAACTGGCTCGACAATAGCCAGGCAGCCCCAGCGAAGGTAAACACAGCAGCAGGCAGCCCAGGATGGCAGGCAGCAAGCTTGCTCCAGCAGAAAGCCGGCCTTGGTGCGAGGGCAGAGCCCTGTGTGGAAGAAGGACATGTGCAAAGACTTCATGTTGGTTTTTAAAAATGATGATAATAAGATGAAAGAGAAATGTAAATCAAATGGTTGAGTGAAACGGTAAACACATGATGAGAATATTTGGTTTTGTCCTGGCTAAAAATCAAATGCAGACTCAAAAAAATTGTGAGACACATTGGTCATAATTGGCTTTATGTGATTAACTCTATTTCCAAATCTTTCCAGACTCTTCTGTGTGTCTGAATTTTATACTTTTAGGGATAATGTTGCTTTTATGGGATTGCACTTGCAAAGTTCCTCTGCGAGAGTGGCTCGCTGTTTGAGGAGCAATCTGGGCTACAGGGTCTTGGAATGGTACTTAAATTCTCTGAAATGAAAAGAAGAAGAATCACATGACAGACTGAATTGAACTGTAAGCAATATTTTTCCAAGTAGCTACCTTTATGAGATTCTTTGACATTCAAACGTGAAAGATAGAACTCTGATTCCAAACTATGTACAAATAATTATGTGATGGTGACTTTCTGGGGAAGCATATACATAAGAATTTATCCTGGTTAGGTTTGTAAGATATTTTCTGGCTGTCCTAGCCTATCCACAAGTCCCCAGCTGGGACCAAGAACAAGAAACTTGTCAATTTGCTGCCCCCAACCCCTTGACTCACAAGAAACTATTCTTGTACAAATCATTTTTATGAGTCATTTAATAGGCTATTCATTCAAAGTTCCTTATTAATCCTTAAAATGTCAGTCTAGTCACACAGTGATGGCCAGCCCTTCAGAGCTTGCAATGATACAACCCTCTGCAGCCTGTGAGCCATAGCTTTGCCACCACCGGAGTGCACACAGAGGCTTTGAACTGAGGCTGCATGTGGGACCTGCAGTGAGGCAGGGACCAGGCCTTTGGGTGAGGCTGGGAATTTGGGATCCCAGATAATCCAGGTGTCTGCCCTGGAAATCAGCATCGCAGTGCATTTTTTCTATTAATTTGGGGGGAATTTTTAAAAGACAGTTTTATCAAGGTATAAACCACACTCTTGAAAGTGTACAACCTGCTACACTTGACATATGTACACACCTGGGGAGCCATCAGAACAATCAAGAGAGTAGACATACTCATCACCCGCAAACTTTCTGACAGTATTTGTAATCTTCCCACCCACCTCTCTCTATTAATCTACCGTGGGCAGTCACTCAGATGCTTTTTGGCACTATAAGTTATTTTGCATTTCCTAGAATTTTATATAAATAAACCCATTTAGTACATACTTTGTGTCCACATGGCACACCTCTTTGACCTGGAATAATTTTAAGTCTCATCCACTTTTCTACATGTGTGAGTAATTCATACCTTTTTACTATCATGTAATACAGCATTGTATGTATTATATCACAGTTTATTCATTTCACCTACTGGTAGACATTGTTTTCCAGTTTTTGGCTGTTGTGGATAAAAGCATTATAAACATTTATATACAGTTAATAGAATGGATATTTTTTTCCTGTGCAATAACTACCCAGTCATACATGCCATACTCTTTTCCAAAGTGATTGGACCATTTATATTATCACCACCAGCAGTGTATAATTCCTAGTACTCTACATCCCGGTAATACTTGATATGATCAGTTCTTGTTCATTTTGTCATTTTGATAGATTTGTAGTGATATCTCACTGTGCTTTTTATTTTAAGTTCCTTAACTACTAATCACATTATTTCACATCTTTGCTTACATTTATATATCTTCTTTGGTAAAGACTCTGTGAAAATATTTTGTCCATTTGTCAAAATAAATTTTCTATATGTTACTAGGTCTATTTCTGGACACACTGTTATGACTCTTTAATCTGTTGTTATAACCTTATTCAAATATCATAATTTTATTTTATTACTGTAGCTTAGGTATTAGTGAAAGGTAGTACTGGTCCTCCAGTCAGTTATTTTTCAAATGTTTTGGCTGCTGTAGGTCTTTTACATTTTCATATGAGGCTACACTCATCATACAAAAAGACAAGCTTGTATTTTGATTAGAGCTATATTGAATCTATAGCTCAACTTAGAAGGAAGCCACATTTTAGCAACATTGAGTCTTCCAAACCGTTAATGGACAGGCATATTTTTCCAATATTTAGGCCTACATTTCTTTCAGTAATATTTATTGATTTCTGTGTGACATATCTTTTGTAGATTTGTACTTAAGTATGTTATATTTTATTCTGTTAAAGATATTTATTTTTAACTTTAATAAATTACATAAATGATTGTTACTGCTTTTACTTCAGTTTCTCCATGTTTTGTTGTTAGCATACACAAATGCAACTGGTTTTTATATGCTAACCTTATGTACAATAATCTTGCTAGATTCATTTATTAGTTCTAATAGCCTTTTTATAGACTCCATTAGGGTTTCTACTTAGACAATTACATTATGAATGAAGATAACTTTATTTCCTCCTTTCAATCTGGATTCTGTTTATTTCTTTTCCTTGTATTGGCTAAAACACAAGGAAAATCTTCCCTCTATGTTGAACAGAAGTAGGAAGAGCAGATATCTTGCTCTTGTTCCTGATTTTAGACAGAAATACTGTCATTTGCCATCACATGTAATGTGAGCTGTTGGTTTTTTTCTAGATGCCTTTTATCATGTTAAGGAAGTTGCCTCTCCTTAGATTGCTTAGGGTTTTTATGAGGATACTGGATTTTTACACTGTCAATTTAGATGAGCATGTGGATTTTCTTTTTTAGTTAGGATCGTGACAGGTTTTTCTGAAATGAACGAACTATGCATTCCTGGGATAATCTCCAACTACTCACAGCATGTTATCCTTTTTATATGCTGTGAATTTGATTTGCTAATATTTTGTTCAGAAATTTCACATCTGTGTTTATAAGGGATAATCGTCTCATACAGTTTTCATTTCTTTCACAATGTTTGTCTGGTTCAACTACCTGAAAAATGTTCTCTACTCTCCAGTTTTTCAAATGAGTTTGTGCAGCATTAGATTTATTTCTCCTTTAAATATTTTTGTCACCATTTTGTTAAGGTATGATTTATATGCTATGCAGTTCAGCCATTTATAGGACACATTTCAGTGGCTTTTAAGGTATTCATTTAAAAGAGAACACCTCTATTTCTTACCTTTTGACCTTAGGGTTAGGGTATGATATGTTTTGTGCATATGTGTGTGTTATAAACTCCTGATGTATTACATTGTTTCTAACTTAAAAAGAAATTGCTTTTTAAAGATATTTAAATAGTTTAGATAATAAGTATCTTATATATTTATCTTTGTAGTTACCTTTCTTGGCATTATTTCTTTATTGAGATCCACATTTCCATCTGGTATCATTTTCTTTTTGCCTAAAGGACTTCCTTTAATATTTGTCTGCTGATGAGAAATTATTTGCTTTTGCATGTCTTCATTTCACCTTCATGTATGAAATCTTTTTCAGTGGGTATAGATCTAGCTGATGGTTGTTTTATTTTTTGTTTTGTTTTGTTTTGTTTTGGCCTTTCACTATTTTGATGACATTGCTCCAATGCCTTCTTACTGACATTATATCTGAGGAGAAATATGCTGTCATTCTTCTATTTGATCCTATGTTCAAAAAAAGTCTTTTGGCCTCTAGCTGTTTTTATGATTATTTATCACTGGTTTTGAATGATTTGATTATGGCATACCTTGGTATAATTTGCTCCATGTTTCTTATATTTGTGTTTTTTGAGCTGCTAAGATTGAGAGTCCATTATTTCACCAAATTTAGAAAATTGTCAGTCATTTTCTCTTCAACTGTTTTCCTCCCTTTCGTTGTTCTGTCCATCAGACACTGCACCTTTCTTCTTGGCAGTCTGCCCTGGTCTTCCAGGACTTCTACTCTGCCCCTGAGCTTGATGACTCCATAGCTATGCTTGGGTTCTTCCTGCTGTAACACTGGGATCTCTCTGAGCTGATCCCACAGCTCACAGATGCTCTTGAAATTTTTTTGATTCTTTACACCATATGTTTCATTTGAAAAAGTTTTTACTGCTGTGCTTTCAAATTCTTTCATCTGCAAATAATGTTTGATCTGCTCTTAATTCTTTCCAATGTGCTTTTTATTTCAGATGCTATAGTTTCCATCCCCAGAAATTCAATTTAAGTCCTTTTTTTGTCTTTCATGTCTCTGCCTACTTTTTAAATATATGAAACACAGTTGCAGTGACTATTTTACTATCCCCTTAGGCTGAAAGTCCTGGGACAATTTCAGTGTGTTGATAATTCTCCTAACTTAGGGCCTCTTTATATTCCTGGTAATCATTGATTAGACAGAAAGCATTACTAATTTTAAGTTGAACTGTATTTTAGAATATAGGTGGGTTTTGAGGAAATAGTTTTATCCTTTTATGCCTCACTTTTGTGATGTGCTATGTGGTTCTGGTGCAGAGTACAGTCTGAGTTAACCTGTCTCCACCAGTGAGACAAAGTCTTAGTGTTCCATCTAATACCTGTGAATCGGGAGGCTTTTCATTTGGGTTGATGGTAACAGGTACCACTCCTGGCCCACAAGCATGCACACATTATTCTCTTTAATCCTTTTGGATGTATTTTCCCCAGCTTCAAATAGCTCCTCACACATATGCGTTGGTCACTACTCTGCTGAATACTTGGGGTCCCCTCTGAAGTTTCCCAGATTTCTTTCCCTGTGCAGCAGTCTTCTTCCTGGCAGTCTGCCCTGTGAGTCTTGGTCTCCCAAGACATTCTGTTTTGCCCTTCAACTCAATGTGAACATAGCTATGCTTGTGTTCTTCCTTCCTTAACACTGAGATCTCTCTGAGCAAGAAGGTAAACTGAGGAAATTACAGGACTCCTTTCATTTGTTTCCCTTCTCTCCAGGACTACTGTTCTTCACTGTCTGATCTCCAACATCTTAAAAATTGTTGTGTCATATATTTCATCCTTCTGCTCTTTAAACCACTCCAGTTGACTCAGAGGATTGGTAAGCAACCTTTATTATTCATCTTCTATGTGTGTTTGACAAATGTAGAAACAGAGCTACGGAGATGAGATGTGCTCCTAGCCATGCCCCATGAGAAATCACAGAATTGAGGCATGAAGGCTCCACTGATTTCATTTCAAACTCAATTTTTATTTCTACTACACTTTCCTTTGTACATACAAAAAAAGTCTGCCCCCAATTTCTGTTTTTAATATATAAAGGGAAGTAAACATAGTCTTTGTCACTTTCCTTGTTGCTGAGACAAAATATCCAACACCCAAGTTAAAGGAGGAAAGGTTTATTGTAGCTCATAATTTGTAGAGGCTTCAGTCTATAAATCAGCTTGCTGGTTCCAAGGCAGGGAAGCATGGCAGAGGGCATCACAGAGGAGAAGCAGCTCATGACAGGCAGAAGGTAGCAAAGCAGCAAAGCAGCGTGCAGCAAGTGGGACCACAGTGGCTCTCTTTCTGCTTCTTACATTCCATCAAGGATACCCACTCTTAGGGCAGTCAGCATTCACTATGATTCAGTAAGTAGAGAGAGCTCCAACAGCGCAGTTAACATAACCCTTGAAAGAAGACAGTGGGGGGGCATGTTTGGAGTGAGGAGGAGTATTTTTTGGAGCACTAATAGCAATCTGTCTTGTACTGTAATACACTTTTTAAAAAACTAATAATTCACTGTAATTTTCAATCATACTACAACATGGGGCAGTGAGGGCTTCCCATTAACATTAAGACACAATAGTTCTTGGGGAATGTGACAAAATATAAGAGTCTCTTCTTTATCTCCAAGCAGTAGATCTTCCTGAAGTTCCTGATTTAAACTAGTAAGCTTGTGGTCTTCAGTATAGTGCATGCTATAGCTGACTGATGCCCAGGGGCCTCTGGAAGCTCTTGAAGGGCTTCTAAATCAGGTAGGTATTGCTTATGCTGCCCTAGGATTCATGAACCAAAAGGCCATGCTAGCATCTTCATTCTCTGTCAACTCATTTCCTGTTCTGTCCATTTTTTTGTAGCTGGAACCCAAAGTACTGCTAAAGTGTTATAGAGTAAGTTCACCTACTTCAGAATTTTTACACATATCCTTTATTATTGTTCTCCACCATTCCTATGGCATGGCTCAGTACCATTCATAGATTCCAGGCTCCAAAGGAAACATTCCACCAAGATGAGCCTCTCAAAGTGAAGAGGAAGGAGCAGAGACTGTGGCTGAGCCAGAAGAAACCAGGATGCCATAGGATGGGACATGCAAGCATGAGGTCACCTGGCAAGGACAAAGGGACTGGGTGGAGGAATACTACAGAGCAGAAGGTGGGCTGATAAGCCATCTGTGCCCTTTTAAAGGAACAAACTTGGCGTGAACTCACCAGCATGAGTTTTATCCTGATTTTCATGCAAAGACAGTTGTTCTTTGTCGATCAGTTCCACATTTCACTCACTTTCTCTCAGTACGAACAGCAACTTGAAAAGCTACTTCAACTTGGAAAGGAATCAGGGCAGTGAAGACCATATTGCTTTGACAATCACAGCCTCAAGAAATTCCAAAGAAGGCCTCCTTTTCTAACTTCATAGGACAGAATCTAAGGATGAGGGGATATGACACTATGTCAGCATTTCTATAGAGTCCCTTTAGGGGAATCCCATGAGTAACTCTAAATGATAACATCTAAGCACCTCAGTAACTGTGAGGTCATAATGGGCATTGCCAAGATAACCATTCATTTTGCACAATATCAGCTACAAACCATGGATCCTGGTGTGAGATTATTTTGATCCAAATTCACAAGTACATTAAAGAGTCCTTGGGAACTAAGAGCAAGAGTTGGCACTAATATTTCCCTGAGCAGATCATCTGGGATCATCTTACTAGTGATGGAAATTAGAAACCCCAAGTGGGTCAGACTGAGACGAGTTAGCACAGCAGTTAAGAAGAGAGGCTGTGGGAAAGGAGAAAACCTGAGTTCAGCTCTGGGTACTTGACCAAAGGTCCACAGTTAACTTCTTTAAATTTCCACTTTCTCTTCTGACTGATGAATGCGTTAGCAGTTCTTCCCCATAGAATTCTTAGGTGGATTTGATGATGTGAGGTAGTGCTGTGCACTGTGCTGTGTGTACAGTGTGTGGTACCTAGAACCAGTGTGGCAGGGGCTCCCAGAGGAGCACAGTGGAGCACAGAGGAGCACAGAGGGTGCAGCTGACAGTGGCTCGGGTGAAAGTGGACAAGAAGGAGGAGGCAGTGAGACATAGATTAGGGCCAAGGTTAAGTGCATCCCCAGTCTAGCACTGGGGTTTAACTCCGGCTGCAGACTGGAATCTGTTTGAAGTGGTTTTAGGTTTTAAAGTGGTTTTTCATGTTTTTGTTGGTTTTTGTTCTTAATACCAATTTAATGAGCCTGGTATGGAGCCAGAGCATCAGAGTTTTCTCCCCTAAGCGTTGCTAATGTACAGCTAGGGTGAGAACCACTGATCTAGAGGACGCACATCTGGATGACCTCAGATCCCGGGCCAAGATCTGAACGCAGTGAAGAAGAGAGGAACCTGGGCTGATCCGGGTTCGTGGCCTCACTAACTGGAAGCCCCTCTGCCATTTCCCCAAATGGGAATGAGTAAGGGCAGGGAGCAGCTATTTTGAAACCAGTGGGGTGTGCAGCCAGGAGAAGCAGGGCTGAATGTGAGACCGCCTGGTCACCAGATAATACACAGATGACAAGTCAGTCAGGAGCAGTATATGTGGGTGCCTCAGATGTCCAGAGACAGAAGAGACTAACCTGCCTGGGAGGGCTTTGTTCAAAGGCCGGATCAGCTGTGTGTAGGATAAACTTATATAAAAGGAACTTACATAAAAGTGAGGGAGGGAGAGAGAGGGGGTCATTGTTAGGCAAGCTTGTGGATGCCCATATTAAGGTAGAGGCTGCGGGCATGGAGCAGAGGAGCCAGGGAAAGCCTTGTGGGGTAACGGGGAGCTTGGGCCAGCACTCTGGGTCAACTCTGCTGAGTGGGCCTCCCCTGTCTAGTCTCCCTTCAGGTTCTGTGGCTGGGATCCTTTTCTCAGAGCCTTTTGGAGCCAATCTGCCCCCCTAGGAAGTATGCAATCATTCAGCCCTTCACTTCTGTGGCCTTTGGAGTTTCTGTTTCTGCCAAGCAGAATGACTTAATGGAATCTGATGGAACTTTCACCTTCTTAACTGCCTTGGTCTCCTACAAGCAGTTTCTGCCATCTGGCTCTCCAGCCTCCACCAGCCCCAGTAGTGATTTACCAGGTCCTTCTCTTCTCTTCCACCTTGACTACCTTCCTGATAGACTGGCTTTCCTAGAGATGTGGAAGATACAAAGTATCAGTAAAATCCGAATTTGCATAAAGCTTGGGAAACAGTTTTTACGTTGTGCCAAGGTATCAGGACAGTAGTGTGTCTATAGCAGATTGCACAGATCCTGTTGCAGGGTATCAGGCCAGATCAGTAATTCCTCTTTTTCTCTTTCCCTAAGACTTTCTGTGAGGTCCAAACTTTGCTGAGTTCCAGCTCCACTGCTTTCCAAGGATCTAACAATAACTATCATGTTACAAGTGGGCAAGCAAGAGCATAATAACACCCTGAGAGACAGCACAAAGTTCACCTTACCAATCCTCATGTGCCAGAAACATATACATGTATGTACATATGTATAGGGAAATATACATGTACACAAAATTTACTCTTGTAAAAAAACATTGCCTAGGCTTTCAAGCTTTACCCCATCATTAGCCCTGAATTACCCTATCTGGCAACATTTTAACCTATCCTGTGAAGTAAATTTCTGTGTGAAAGCAGTTGGTCTAGCTTAAATCAAGCCCAAGGCTTTTGTTATCCATTATCATCTTTTCATAATCTGGCTTAATTGTTACTGATTTGTGTATCTGGGCAGAGCATGGAGATGCTCAGAGCCTTCTGTCCATTTTGCTGCTGGTTTCCAGCTCATCCTCAGCTGACCACTGAGTCTCTCTTTAGCTTCTACACATGGCTCCACCTCCTGCCCCACAGAGGGCCCTACTCCTGCAGCAAAATCAGTTATCAATTAAAAGCAATTAAAAATCAATTATTGAAAATAAAATTCAATCTGGAAAGACAACTGGAGCTTTATTCAATAGTGAAAAGAAATAATAAAATCTGTCTGTATATATTTTATATTATACATAATGTATATTACATATATAGTATATATGAATCAGGTTCAGACATTCCAGGAGAAATCTGTGCCCAGGGTTTGGGCAAGGTCCTGGGTGATGCCCCATATGTACTTCAAGTCCTATTTCTTCCACACTGGCTGGATTTAGGCTATCAAGATTTTAGTATGGGTCTGCAAACTGTTGTCTTTTGGTCTTTGAGTAACTGGTGACAGCAAAGAAAAAAGCTGGTGGTAGTCACACTGAGGGGAGAAGATTGGTATTTTGATGATGGATGAAGTTAAAATTTCACAGAACTTGTTAAATCTACCAACTAGTTTGCAATTATCATCAATAACTTTTCCTCATAGCGTTATCCTTTCCAGCTGTCCACATGAAGAAGATAAAGTTGAAAACTCATTTGAACCAGTTCTTAGGGCTGAATAAAAGAGATCAAATGCAGGTTTTCTGCTGTAAGACAGGAGAAGAATTAACTCGGCTGCTCTGTGAAAGAAACACAGCAGGCATGAGCTTTGCAGATCTCTCTGAAGCCAGGAATATAAAGAATGGTGGGATTTGGGAATATGTGACAGTAAAATCTCCCTTCTTGAGTAAATTGTGTAGAAACCATTCTATATCTGAGTCCTAAACTGTTCCAGTGTGTTTAGTATAATGTAAAACGTAGGTTCAAATGGGAGGGCCAGAAGTGATTTCTCCCCTAGAAATAAAGCTGGGGATGTGCTCACAAGGTAAAATGAAAAGGCTGAGAAAAGTAATGAAGATGAACTTCCTCTGTCTTCAGCTTTCAGGTCAGCAGGAGTGCAGTAGGAGAGCAAGTTGACAGGACTTTCTACCTGGATCCTCCTGATGCAGGAAACAGTGTCGGGGGTCAGGGGCCGTGCAGGCATACGAGGAACAAGAGATCACCTGGATGGGTATGTCACACCGTGTGGAGCAAAGAGCCTACTTCAAGGCAAAGATAACTCATTGTGGGAAGGAGAGTGGGAAGTGGGAGGTGGAAGTTGGGAGGTGAAAGATTCAAGAAGTGATTTTCTGGGCTGGGTGTATAGCTCATTTATAGAGCTTGCCTAACAAATCCAAGGCCCTGGTTTTACTCCCTGTGCTGTCCAAAAAATAAAGTGAGTTTAGGTTTAAATCCCAAATGCCCCCAAACAACAATCAAGCAGTACAATCAACATGATAATCAAATAATTAAAAGCAAGTAAACTGATTCGAACCTCCTCATTTCTGAATGATGAAAAGAATGCGAAGTTGTGTGAAAGGCTTTGGATCCTAGTCTGCTCTGAATCTCTGAACCACTCTATTTCTGCTTCTGCCTCAGCAATGTTCACATTCTACATGAAGTTCTGTCACATATTTCCCATTGGCGGGAAAGAGCAAACTTGTAGTTTTAAGCGTTTTCTCTGAATTATAAATTTATTGTAGGTGGCAGGTTTTTTGTTTGTTTGTTTGCTTGCTTGTTTAGAGGGAGTAACTGAGGATTGAATCCAGGACCTTTACACTGAACTACATCTCCAGTCCTTTCTGTTTGTATTTTTGAGACAGGGTCTTGCTAGTCAAACTTCAATTTGTGGTCCTCCTGCCTCAGCCTCCCAGAGTGCTGGGATTACAGACATGTGCTACCACACGAGGATATTTTTGGTTTTTATACACAAACTCCCTTCAATTTATCAACTGTTCAAACAAGTAAACATTTGAATCCTGAATTTTTTCTTCATATTGGATAGTATTCATAAGGTTGCTTTGCATATATTTATAGAAGCCTAAAATTTACAATACACAATTCAGTTATTAAAAATTGCTACATTTTGATGACTGAGCTACATTATTTTGGCCTAAAGAAATGAAAACAAGAGACAAAGAATGATGTTTTTAAAGCAGTTTAAGTAAATTTATCCACTATTTGGTGCTTTTGGCTCTAGGATTTGTCTGCCTATTGATTTCTAAAATTAAAATTAAAATTAAAAAGCAAAACTCTTTTTTCAAAAGTAAGGACTCAAACTGACCTTTTTAAAGTATCTTTTTCCTTTTATCTGTAGTCTATTTAACAAATATGAGCCATGCTTGAAAAGCACTTGACAAAAATGTCTCCAAAAGATGGCAGACTGATAAGTAGCAGGATATGGAGCCTCTCTGAAACGGACAGCTTAGATGCCAGAATAAAACATCCTGGAGAGACCCAGACAGAGGAAGATGGATTCTCTCAACCCAGGAAGAAACTGAAGGGAAAAGAGCTCAAATACAATGTCCCGGGGCTACCATTACAGAAGCTAAGATCAGCAGTCCGGCCTGAGTGCTCGAACCCGCGCCAATGCGACTGGCCTGAGTGGCCCTGCTCATGGAGCTGAGCCACCCCTTGTGTGACTCACCCAGAGCCGCCATGAACTCACTCCACAGCCGTGCTGAAGTCAGAGGTCGGGGAGCCCAATGGAGTATGGAGCCAGAAAGGGACCGATATTACCCACAGTGAGTGCTTGGAATAAGACCCTCCCACAGGAAAGGGGCGACCAACTGGACGACATGTTGGAGTCACGCAAGACAGGCCCAATGTGGGAAAGGCAGTGACTTCAGTTGGTTGCTCCCTCCCAGAGCAGGTTGGTGGGATCTGCTTGGCCTATGTCACACCCGTGACCCAGTGACACTGAATCGTCCTAAACCGATTCCCTACACACTGCACACACTGTCACAGTGAAGGCCTGCAAAGCCTGACTGGCCCGGAGGGGAGGGGCCAGCATACACTGCCCCTCCCTGCACCTCAGTGTCTGACAGCAGACTGGAGAGGTCAGAAATCCCTAGCCAGCGCGCTTCAGAGGAGCTGTAACCAACAGGGAAAGGGGCTGGGAGCTCCACTGCACACTTATATGGAAGGAACCAAAAACATGACAAGAGAAAGACATAAGAAAAAGCCTCCAGCCCACAACCCTGAGAATATTGATCCAGGAAAGGTAAATACAAAAGAGATCGAGGGCAGCAAACATGCAACATCAATTGCAGCATCAGCCAACATGAGATATCTTCAAGACCTGGTAGACGAGCTCAAAACTGAAATATTAGTTCCAGTTAAGCAAGATATAAGTAGATTAATAAAAGAAATGCTAAGCACCTCTCAAGAAGACACATATGGAAGAATAGAGGAACACAAAAGGAGAGAAACATCGATGAAAAATATAAAGAAAACCTAGAATACATGAAGCAGATTCGAAGAGATTACCAGGAAACTAAAAGCTTCATTGAAAGCTGGAAAAACTGTTTGAAAGAAACTAAGGATAGACTATCAAAACCTGAAGACAAGTTTGCAATGTGTGATCAAGAAAGGAAAGATCTTTTTTAAAATAACAAGGAAACAGGCAGTAACAACACAAAGGCTAGAAGACGACAGGAGGATCAATAACCTAAGAATAAACAATGTGAATGAAGAAGCAGGAGTCAAAACAAAGGAATTACAAAAGCTATTCACAGAAATAATTAAGGAAAACTTCCCAAGCATAACAAAAAGAAATGATATGCAGATGTATGAAGCATACAGAACTCTAGCCACCAACAACCAAAACAGAGCTACACCCAGACACATAATAATCAAGATCCCAGAAATTCAATATAAGAACAGAATATTAAAAGCCATCAGAGAGAAGAAACAGACCACCTATAAATGAAAACCCATCAAAATCATGGGAGACTTCTCAACACAGACTATCAAATCAAGAAGAGCTTGGAGCGAAGTAATCCAAGTCCTGAAAGAAAATAACCTCCAGCCCAGATTGATGTACCCTGCAAAACTGTCTCTAGAAATTAGTGAGAAACAAGATGCTTCCATGACAAAGAGGAACTGGGGGAATTCATGACCACCAATCCAACCCTACAAAAAATACTGAAGGACATTCTAGAAAGGGAAAAAAATACCAGGATTTCAGGAACAGTGGCAGAGAAGCTTCAATTAATGGGGCAGACAGTGGAATGAATGAGGAAAATAGATAACCAATGCCAAAAAAATAGCATAGCAGAAATGAGGCAGAGAAGGTTGGCTGTAATCTCTAACATAGATGGCCTTGATATACTAACAAAAAGAAACACAGGCAGAGCAGATCAAGAGATAGGGTCCATCAAGATGCTCTGTATTGGAAACGTAATTAACCTGAAAGAGGGTTTATGGACAGAAAGTCAAATATGAGAAAACAATGCTCTATGTGACAGGGAACCAGAGAGAAATAGGGGCAACTCGACCAGCACCTGCAGATAGGTTGAAAGGACATGATACTTTTGTACAGTAGAGAACCACTCAGCTATAATGAAGGAAAACCTTGAGGCTTTTATAGGTAAAGGAATACAACTCGAGATCAAGCCCAGGAGTAGAAGGTTCAGAACCAGTTGCTCCCCCCAATATAAAAACTGAGGGAGTTAGTGGGACCCAAAATGGGCAGTGTACCCTGTGGGGGTTAAAGGGGAGGAATTGTCTAAAAAACAAGGCAGAGAATATTGTTAACAGTGTAACAAGATTTAAAATCTATATTATTCTCACCACTCTTTTTAGATGGATTATACTCTGTTCCAGTTTGTCTACTTACACTAGATTTGAGGGCATGGCCAGCTATCCCAAAAATAGCAGGATACATTATGGTAATCATCTTTAATTTCCTATTAACTTAATCTGAAGTCTGGTATAACTTACACTGTCTTATTATGACTTATTTGAATCTGGTTTGTAAGATTGCTGTTGTGTATTGACTGATTTTATTTGAATCTGTTATGATTGGTAGTATCAAATCTAAGCGTATAGGCAACTATACTGAAGATAACAATTCACTAGGATACCCACTCTGGTTTGATTATTACCTGCTTTTGAAGTCTTATAATGTCTCCAATGTTTTGTTTTTATTAATATTGTTGTATACTGCTGAGACATCATAGTAACCATTGTAGACCACCTTGTATTGCGGTTTTATATGAATTTTTTGTTTCATGTTTTTCTAGAAATTTGGGTTTTTTGTCTTGTTTTGTTTTGTTTTTCCCTCTAATACAGAAAGGATAGATATACATGTAGAGACTCATGCATGTGTAGAACTTATAAACAGTTTATGAGAACCAATTATATAATGCATGATGAAATGAACAACTACTTTGAAGAAAAAGAGACACTACAGTACCCATTTCTGATTCTGTAGCATCATGATATGAAATCCAGCAATACTATCATTCTTTATTCAGAGTGATTTGAGCCTGTTTTATTTTGTTTAAGTTCTATATGCATGAAGGTATGGACAGTTATTTTGAAGAGAGACACTATGACAGCCATTGTTGGCTTCCCTATTGTCTGGTCTTGAAGACCTAAAATGCCTTCCTCGTGCTGTTCTGATCAGTTCTATACTATTTTGTTTTGTGTGAATTCTCTGTATGTGAAGATATGGACAACTATTTGGAAGAAAACAAGAGACAATATGATAGATAGTGAAGATCTCTGGTTGTCTAGCTTTGAAATTTATGTCTCTTACATTGCTGTCTTGTGTTCTGTTTTGTTCTGTTTTCTTGTGTTTAATTTTACTCTCTTTAAAATTAAAAAGAATGTCTCCAATCCCTATTCCTAGGCCTAGACAGATACCATTAATTGATCAGGGAACTCTTTATTCGGAAGGTTTGGACAAAGCCACATCCTTCCAAGCAGCTACTAAAATTTATTGGATTTAGCATAAAGAATGAATTCTATTTTATGTTTGAGGCAAATATCTAAATTGCAATTTTTAAATGCCTAAGATAGGGTAAGAATCTTGCCAAAGTGTTTTTTCTCCCATGACTCACTACCCTGTAGTATAAAGAAACAATAAAGTAAGTTGCAACATAACTAATCTAGTATCTATTTCGTTGCTATTCACTAAATGGATTGTTCTTATGTCTGTTGCTATTTAAGTGCAACATAATTATATATTATGGAGTATATATAGTACTTTAATAGAGGTTATTATTTATGCTCTGCCATAACTATTTTTATTTGTTTCATTAGAGTACATAAATACTTTGGGGAGGGAGGCTTTTTTAAGATGGAAAGATAGTTTTTAATTATTATGGCTTTCTTTGCTTAGAGCTGATTTTCATAATTAACACATATTAGAGTCAAAGCAACCATGTATTTTATGTTTGCTGGAGTATACAAATTTTAGCTTCTCTCTATGGGAAGTGAGCAGCAGAATTTTCACAATAACCTCCACATATAATACTAAATGATATCAATGTATCAACCTATTCTTTTTATACTATCTGAAGTATTAGACCAATTTATGCAGTGTTTGCACAGTCATGTTTGCTTGATAAAAACAATGAAATTTCTTGCTAGTAACTATAGAGTTACAATAGGCCTGATTGACAGCAGGTGCCACCTGAAAGGTCAATAAGAGAGAATGAAAATTGTGCTTTGACTCTGTCAAAAGTAGAGTGTCTTACTCTATCTCTTTTCTGTTGCTATAACAGAATACCAGAGAGTAAGAGATTTCTAAAGAATAGAGGTTATTGAGTTCATGATTTTGGAGGCTTGGAAGGCCAAGAGCATGGTCTGTATCTAGTGGGGCTTTATCACCATAATATGTCATAATATGGTGAGGGGCACAGCATGGAGAGACAGAGCAAGTGTGCCAGCTCAGGTCCCATGTCCTGTCCTTAGAGACATGAGTGCTACTGTGGGGGCCCCAACCTCATGGCATCATCAAGTCCTAATTAGCTCCAATTGCTCCATTTTCAATTATCATCAAAATATGAATTTGAGGATTGTGCTTTCAGCACAAAGCAAGTTGGAAGTTTTGTTTTTGTTGATGTTGCTTGTTTTGTTTTTTTTCTCTAAATGCCTTAATTTTGTTATTGCTTTTTATTGCAGAGCTCTGCTAATGATTCACTGGGCCCATTGTCTCCTTCTCTTGGGCACAGAGCTGGATGATGTATTCCCATCTTATTTGCACTTAAGTACAGCTGTATGGCTCAGCCTCCCCAGCCACCACCACCAAGGAACAGGAGTACAAGGAGTGCAGCTACTTCCAAGTTTAGCTCATTAAAACTTCTCAGATGCACCCTCCATGTTTTTCCCCTCCTACCACCTTGAAACAGACAAGCACTGTGAACATCGAAGCCAAGATAGAAGATGGCCAAGCCATTAGCAGAGGCGAGCCAAGGTCCCTAAGTCACCACCAAGTAGTAGCGCCAATTTTGGCTCTCCAGGAGCAAAAAGTAAATATGTATCATGTTTGACCCATTATACATTGGCAGATGTATTTATTTATTATTTACTGCTACCATTATATTGGATACACAGTTTTCCCAAGCAGTTCCTTAGATTAGTGCTTCTGAATCCAGGTGTTGTGTGGTGGGGAAAAGGAATTGAATTGGGGGAATCATAAATTGTTAGGTAACTTTTTCATACTGCGCATTTTAAGCATCCTTTATCCAGACTCTTATCCTGACACTTTGGGCAAGGATGGAAAAAATAATACCTGAAGGAAACTGAAGCCAGGAAATGTTGCCTAACTTGCTGAAGGTCACACAGAAAAAAACTGGCAAATTCATGATTCCGAGGCAGGTAGTTCAAGTTCAAAGCCCACATTTTTAACTGCCAAGTTAGCCTGTCTCCTGACTCTCAGGAGACATGGTTAGAGGAGTTGAACTTTCCTGGACTTCTTAAATGTACTCTAAATTGTGTTTAAATCCACTTTTCTTGGAAGGATATCTTCAACCACATCGTAGTACTAATTTGCTATTTCTTTTTAACTGTCATGTCTATAATTTATTTCTTTTCAATAAGAGTTAACACAGTTGTCATGGACAAATTTAGGAGGCAGCACGTACCTGGAAAAATATCACTGTACACTATAAAGCAGTATCCATGGTTCGAGAGCTGTCTTGCTCTGCTTCCTTAATTACCCGATGAGTTGTGAGTTGACTACATTAAGAGGGACTGGCTCATTCCAGCAATAGAAGCATGTTGTCCCTGGTAAGCCTACGAGTAGCCAACTGGCATTTAAGGGAGCCACTGTCCCCTAATTATACTTGCACCCTCAAGCCACTCATTCATAAATAGGATGAGGATGAGGATGAGGATGAAGATAAGGGTGATGACAGTTATTTCATAATTCTTAGAAGTATAACAAGATGACACATATGAACACATGGAAAACTTTCTACAAATGTTGCCATCATTCTGAAGACTACATATCTAAATAACTAGGGGTGAAAGGACAACAGTCCCAAAGGTCCCATTACAATCTGGAGGGCTTTGAGGAATGTAGCTAAAGAAAATAATAATTTAATTTTGAAGACATTTGGGCAAGATAGCATAAAAAGGGAACATAGAAATTGGCAAAACTGCACACAAAATCTGTGTCTGAGATTAGTTGTCTGTTCTTTAGCAAATTATAAAATTCTCATGAACCTCAGTGTCTCTACATATAAAATGAATTAACACATGTAGATGCTGGCCTTACATATCAATCCTTTATGCACACAGTCTTTCTGCCACTCATGTGTATGGAACACATTTTTCAAGGCCATTGTTGAGCCTTGGGTAAGTTTGTCCAGGAAAGAATGAAAATGACATCATATAGTACTTATGGACATTTTTTTCTTTCTTTCTTAACCAATTCAACTGGCAAAAAAAAAAAGAGTAAGCCTTTCAGATTTTCAATTCTCCCTCCATTCATACCTGACCAATATGGGATTGGCTGTTCTAGAGGCAAGTATTTATGGTAGTTTTATAATTCCCCATAATTCTCCCAACAACTGAAATATTTTTAGGGAAAAATTAAATAAAGAATCACATCAATTCTTTACTGTTTGCTTATTTAAAATATCAGACATACTAAGATATTACTTCCTCAACATTTTCCAGGAAGGCTAGTTCCTCAATATTTTCCAGAAAGGCAAACTAGAACTCTTTGGAGAAATGACTCAGGTAAAGAAAATTCAGGATAAGCATGGTACACTTTTTGGGCCACAAAGTAAGGAAATGCTCAAAATATAGTATATACATGTCAGAAAAAACACAAGAAATAGCTTGGAGGAGTTCCAAATGGTCAAAGCTTAGATAGATGCAAAAAATCGGCAAATGCTAAAATTAATGTTGGAACATATGATAAAGAACAGGTTAAATGGTCTTTAAGTATCTTCCCACAAACTGGAACTAAATACAAAAACAAAATAGCAACTATAATACCTCACAGATCTAGAGAAAATACTCCTAAAATTAATTTGGAACCAGAAGAAACCTAGAATAGCAAAGGCAAATTTGGGCAATAAAGGAAAGGCAGGAGGCATCTCAATTCCTGACTTGAAACTGTACTACAAAGCCACAGTGATAAAATCAACATGGTACTGGCAAAGAAATAGTCCTGAGGATCAATGGAACAGATTAGAAGATACAAATATAGGTACAAAGACACTCAGCCAACTGATATTTGACAAAGGGGCTAACCATGTTCACTGGAAGAAGGATAGCCTCTTTAATAAATGGTGTTGGAAAAATTGGCTCTTCACATGCAGAAGACTGAAACTAGATCCATGCCTATCACCATGCACAAAACTAAAGTCTAAATGGATCAAAGACCTAAATATTAAAACAGAAACACTAAATCTACTAGAAGATAAGGTAGGTAGAAATATTGGAGATATAGGTGTAGGCAGAGAATT
>PVJX010031065.1:0-21515 GCA_004027295.1 Dolichotis patagonum
TGTAAGGCGAATGCTGGGTGTGGCCACCCCGGAGCCTGTGGAATCTCAGGCAGGCCAGGCCACCGTGCTTTGTCCCAGGCAGGTCTCCAGGAGGTTCCCTGCGAGTGAAGGGCCTACAGGTCCCAAAGAGTCAGGCCAGAATGTTGGTTTCTGAAAAGTTCCCGGTCCCAAACAGACCTGGCCAAGATGCCAGTCTCCAAAATATTCCCAATCGAAACATCCCAGGCCACTCTACGGGTCCGAGAGTTTCGGGTCCCAAAGAGACAGCCTGAGATGCTGCTTTCTGGGACACTTCCTGGAGGTGAATGGCGGGGCTATGGACCCAAACAGACCTGGACCAGATGCCAATCTCCAGGCAGTTCCCTGCGGATGAAGAGCGTGCTTACCAGTCCCAAAGAGTCGCGCCGAGATGCAGGTCTGTGCAGACTTTCGATCCAAACAGCCCAGGCCACTCTACGGGTCCGAGAGTTTTGGGTCCCAAAGAGACAGCCTGAGGTGCTGCTTTCTGGGACACTTCCTGGGGGTGAAGGGCGGGGCTACGGGCCCAAACAGACCTGGCCCAGATGCCGATCTCCAGGCAGTTCCCTGCAGATGAAGGGCGTGCTTACCAGTCCCAAGGAGTCGCGCCGAGATGCAGGTCTGCGCAGACTTTCAATCCAAACAGCCCAGGCCACTCTACGGGTCCCGGAGTTTTGGGTCCCAAAGAGACAGCCTGAGGTGCTGCTTTCTGGGAGAGTTCCTGGGGGTGAAGCTAGAAAACATCTTTCAAAACTAGGCATTTCCTAAGGAGTTCTCAATACTAGTGATAAAGATACCTACCATATGTGGTATACAAGAATTAACACAGAAAATAAACTAAACTAAAATAGAAAATGAGAATATATGGAAGCAAAATGGAACCTCAGACCTCCAGCTCCCCCAAGGCAATCCCAAGGGGTAGTGAGGTGCAAGAAATAAGAAGCCATCCACTTGAACTTTCTGAAATAGTAACAGCAGTAGTAACAAAGCAGATGAATGAGGGTCTAGCAATAAGCAAATCATAAATAATTTCTCAGATAGCTAAAGAGATGATGACCATACTAAAGGACATGGTTACTGAAGATACAGATAAAAAAATAAAGTCAAGAAAATGATAGGAATAATGAATGCCTACAGATATGCAAGAGATTAAATTTTTTTGAAAGTATACTCAACAGAATCAACCAATATGAGGACAAAATATCATATATAGAAGACAGGTTTGAGGTTAGAAATCATGAAAATAAAGATTTCTTAAAAATTAGCAAAGGACCATGAATAACCAGTCCAACAGCTGCAAAATGATGCAAAAGAGAGTAACAGATTGATCAGAATAATGAAAAACTCAGCACCAAAGACAGGAAAAAACCTGAACTTAATGATCAAACCAGCACTAGAAGATGTTCTATAGAATATTCTGGTGCCTTAGAAGAAATGGCAGAAAATTTCCCAAGCATGAAAACAGAATTTGATGCACAGATAAGTGAGAATACAGAATTCCAACTAGTTATAATCAAAAGAAATCTACACAAAGGCATGTAAGAGTCAAGATTCCAGAAATTCAACACAAGAACAGAGTGATAAAAGCTGCCAGAGAAAAGAAACAAAACACCTATAAAGGAAGCCCATCAAAAATCATAGCAGACTTCTCAACATAAACCTTTAAGTCAAGGAGAGTTTAGAGTGAAGTATTGTAAGCCTTAAAAGAAAATAACCTCCAACCCAGATTGATGTACCCCACAAAATTATCTACACTCCCATTATAAAGAATATCTGAAGAAGAGAGAACAAAGCCACACCAGCAAGCAAGTCCAGGCTGGGAACCAGTGCCATGCACAGGCTGCCACTGGACTGGAACAGACAGACTCCAGCCCCTTCTGGTGTACAGGCTAGCAAAAAAGAAATACCAACCCCCACACATACCACCCCCTCTCAGCCATAAGAAACCAGCTTATCTGGAGAAACACAGGCTGTGATGATAGCTATGGAGATGAAATGCAATTGCATGCCTGTGGTGCTTTGGTGTTTCACTAACATTGCAGGTCTATGGCCAGTGGTCTGATCATAGGTTCAGAGGACAGTGGTACACAGTGTGACATTTACAAGGGATCTCCTTCTGCATATTATCAGACTACAGTGCAATCAAATTGTAAATCAATGGCAGAAGAAATCACAAAAAGTGCATAAACATATGTAAATTAAATAACACCTCCTGAACAACCAATGAGTCACAGAAAAAACTGAAGAAGAAACAACACAGTTTCTACAATTAAATGATAATGTCAATACAACATACTGAATATATGAAACACAGTGAAAGCAGTCTTGTGAAGGACATTATAGTGGTGCATTCCTGCATCAGAAAAAGTGTGAGCTCAAATAAACAACTTAATATTAAACATCAACCTACTAAAACAAGGAGAGCAACTTAACTCAAAACAAATATGAGGGAAGAAATTATAAAAATTGGAGAAGAAATTAATGCAATTGAGACTAACAAAACAATGCAAAACTCGATGAATGAAGATTTGGTTCTTTGGAAAATAGTCCACACAGCCAGGAACAAGACCCCTGGCACCATACTCTGGAGATGCGTCCTGGGTAGTCACACAGCCCAGAGACTCTAAACTCCTCCCAGCAAGGTGCAAGGTACTGGTGGCACACTCCGGGCCTGCATCCTCACTAGCTCGCTAGATCCCAGAAGTTCTAAATTCAACCCAGCTAGGTGCAAGGCCCGAGAGCCAGGCTAGCTTCATGAAGGACCTGAGCTCTGCCCAGCCCAGCATCGCAGTGCAATCCATTGGGAGGGTAGCTGGCCAGCCATACAGGTCCCAGAGGAAAATGACAAAAATAAGACCAAGAGTTAGTCTCAGTCCTCCAGCCCACCTAGAACAAACCCAGGAGACACTGAAATGGAAGACACTGGAAATTGCACAACTGCACTTTCTGAAATGATAGCAACTAAGTAAAGAAACAACTCCAAGAGGCTATAGAAGAAATCAAATTAGAAATAATCTCCCTGGTAAAAAAAAGAAATGACAAACATTATGAAAGAAATGTTGAATGTATCTAAAGAAGATCTAGATTAAAAAAATAGAGGAACATAAGACAATGATGGAAACCTTGAATGAACAATATAAGACCAAACTAAAATTCATGAAACAGATCCAAAGGGATATTCAGGAAATTAAAAATTCTACTGAAAGCTAGCAAAACTATTTGAATGAAGCTGAAGATAGGCCTAGCTCAGACCTTGAAGACAGAGTGGAAGCTTATGAACATGAAAGAACAGGTCTCTTAAAAATAATAAGGAACCAGGAAACAAAAATTCAATAACTGCAAGATGATGCAATGAGAAACAACATAAGACAGATAGGTGTCAGTGAAAAAGCAGGGGTTGACACAAATGACATAGAAGATTATTGACAGAAAAATTAAAGAAAATTTTCCAAACATGGGGAAAGAATCTGATATTCAGATAAGTGAGGCATATACAACACTAATTAGCCATAACCAAAATAAATCTTCACCTAGACATATAATCCTAGAAATTCCAGAAATTCAGCCCAAGAATAGGATACTAAAAGCTGTCAGAGAACAGAAGCAGATCATCTATGAAGGAAATCCTACCAGAATCACAGCAGACTTCGTGAAAACAAACCTTCAAGTCAAGAAGAGCTTGGGGTGAAGTATTTCAAATCTGGAAAGAAAAACAACTTCCAACTCAAGTTGATGTACCCTGCAAAATTATCTTTCAAAATTGATGGAGAAATAAGATACTTCCATGACAAAGAACAGCTGAAGAAATTCAAGACCATGAAACCAACACTACAAAGAATACTGAAAGATAATCTAGAAAGAGATAAAAATAACTACAATTCTATGAACAGCAAAAGGAAACTACTAAGCATGGCAAACAATTGAACAGAAAAAGTAGAAAAACAACAACAGAAAAATAATATGACAGGGATAAGTCAGTACATATCAGTTCTATCCATCAATGTAAATGGTCTTAATTCACCAGTAAAAAGAAACAGACTGGCAGAGTGGATTAAGAAACAAAATCCAACAATAGGCTGTGTACAAGAAACACATTTAACTCAAAAGGAAATTCATAGACTAAAAGTTAAAAGATGGAAAACTATACTCCATGCAACAGGAAACCAGGAAAAATGGGGATAGCTACTCTGACTGCAAATAATGTGAAATTCAAACCAAGAATGATCAAAAGAGATAAAGAAAGTCACTACATATTTGATAGAGGAAAACTTCAAGAGGAAGAGATTATAATCACACATATAAATGCACCAAATATGGGAGCACCCAACTATGTAAAGCAAATATTTTTAAAAATAATTTTATTTAAAGAGAAAAAAACAGAATAAAGGGTAGCAACAATTCATAATTCCAAGGAAAAAAGGAAAAGAACAACAACAAAAAAATCTAAGAAATTATTACTTGACAAATTACATACTGACTTCTTGGAAAAAGTTGTTCAAATTACAAAGTTAAAACATGTGAAGTAGAGATTCAAACAGTGAGACTGTTAACAGCTCTGCTCCACAATCTGATAAAAACAGCGATATGGTCATCCATCTTACCCACTCAAATATACATGCAATTATATCAAAAGGGTAAAATTAAACACAACAAAGCAGAACAAAGCAGATCACAAGAAAGCAATGTAAGGGACATAAATTTCAAAACTAGACAATAAGAGATATTGACACTCTCTATCATACTGACTCTTGTTTTCTTCCAAATAGTTGTCCATATTGTCACATACAGGGAATTCACATGAAACAACATAGTATGGAATTGATCTGAGCAGGACGAGGAGGGCATGTCAGGTCTTCAAGACCAGACATTAGGGAAGCCAAGAATGGTTGTCATAGTGTCTCTCATTCTCCTCAAAACAGCTGTCCATACCTTCATGTGTGTTGAACTTAAACAAGACAAAGCAAGCTAAAATAATTTTGAACAAAAAGTGATAGTTTTGCTGGATTTCACATCATGACATTATGGAGTCAGCACTGGGTACTGTAGTGTCTCTTTTTCTTCAAAGTTGTTCATTTCAACATGTGTTATATAGTTGGTTCTCGTAAACTGTTTATAAGCTCTACACATGCATGAGTCTCTACATGTATATCTATCATTTCTGTATTAGAGGGAAAAACAAATCAAAGCAAGATAAAAACAAGCAATTCCTAGAAAAGCATGAAGCAAAAAAGTCACATAAAACCGCAATAAAAAGTGATCTACAATGGTTACCGTGATGTCTCAGCAGTATGTAACAACATTAATAAAAACGAAGCATTGGAGACATTATAAGACTTCAAAAGCAAGTAATAATCAAACCAGAGTGGGTATCTTAGTGAATCTTGTCATCTTCAATGTAGTTGCCTATATTCTTAGACTTGATGCTATCAATCAACAGATTTTAATAAAATCAGTCAAAACAAAGTAGCAATCTAACAAACCAGATTCAAATAAGATCAGTCATAATAAGACAGTATAAGTTATAAAGGACTTCAGATTAAGTTGATAGGAAAATTAGAGATGATTACCATAATATGTCCTCTTATTTTTGGGATAGCTGACCATGTCCTCAAGTCTAGTGTAAGTAGACAAACTGGAACAGCACATAATCCATCCAAGCAGAGTGGTGAGAATAATGTAAATTTTAAATCTTGTTACCCCATTAACAATATTCTCTGCCTCCCTTTTTTAGACAATTCCTCCCCTTTCACTTCCATAGGGTGCACTGCTTGTTTTGGGTCCCACTGCCTCCCTATATAGAGCATGTCAATGGACCCTATCTCCTGATCTACTCTGCCTGTGTTTCTCTCAGTTAATATTTCAAGGCCATCTGTACTAGAGATTACAGCCAATGTTCTCTGCCTTATTTCTGCTTTTCTGTTTTTCTGCCATTGGTTGTCTATTTTTCTGTTCCACTCCACTGACTGCTCCGTTCACTGAGGCCTCTCTGCCACTGTTTCTGAAATGCTCGTATTCTTGTTCTCTCTCTCTAAAATGTCCTTCAGTATTTTGTGTAAGGTTGGTTTGGTGGTCCCAAATTCTCTCAGTTCCTCTTTGTCATGGAAGCATCTTGTTTCTCCAGTAATTTCTAGAGAGAGTTATGCAGGATACATCAATCTGGGCTGGAGGTTGTTCTCCTTTAGGGCTTGAATTACTTCACTCCAAGCTCTTCTTGACCTGATTATCTATGTCGAGAAGTCTGCCATGATTTTGATGGGTTTTCCTTTATAGGTGATCTGTTTCTTTTCTCTGATGGCTTTTAATATTCTGTTCTTATATTGAATTTCTGGGATCTTGATTATTATGTGTCTGGGTGCAGCTCTGTTTTGGTTGTAGGTGGCTGGAGTTCTGTATGCTTCATACATCTGCATATCATTTCTTTTTTCTTTGCTTTGGAAATTTTCCTTAATAATGTCTGTGAATAGCCTTTGTAATTCCTCTGTTTTGACTCCTGCTTCTTCATTCACATGCTTTATTCTTAAATTATAGATCCTCTTGTCATTTTCGAGTCTTTGTATCTTTACTGCTTGCTCCCTTGTTATTTTTAAGAGAGCTTCCCTTTCATGATCACACATTGCAAGCCTGTGTTCAATTTTTGAAAGTCTATCTTTGGTTTCTTTCAAGTGGTTTTGCCAGCTTACTATGGAGCCTTTAGTTTCCTGATAATCTCTTTGAATCTGCTTCATGAATTCTAGGTTTTTTTTGTATTCTTCATTAAATTTCTCTCTCCTTTTGTGTTCCTCCATTCTTCTGTCTGTCTTCTTGAGAGGTGCCTAGACTTTCTTTTATTAATCTACTTATCTCTTGTTTAATTTGAATTAATATTTCAGTTTTGGTCCCGCTCACGAGGTCCTGAAGATATCTCTTTCTGTTCGATAATGCTGTGTTTGATGTTGCATGTTTGCTGCCCTCAATCTCTTTTGTATTTACCTCTCCTGGATCAATGTTCTCAGGGTTGGGGGTTGAGGATTTTTTCTTATTTCTCCCTTTTGTCATGTTTTTGGTTCCTTCCATACAAGTGTGCAGTGTAATTCCCAGCCCCTTTTCTTGTTGGTTAAGGCACCTCTAGAGTGTGCAGGCTAGGAGCTTTTGTCCTCTTCAATAGGCTATCAGAGATCAAAGTTCATGCACGGGCAGTGTGCACTGGCTCCTCTCCTCTGGGCCAGTCAACCTTTGCAGGCCTTCACTGCATCAGTGTGCGCCAAGCTCAGGGAATTAATTTGTACCAACTCACTGGGTCCCAGCCAGGGGCATGTCCCAGTCCAAGCAGATTCCACCAATCTGCTCAGCGAGGGGAACAACCAACTGAAGCCACTTCCTTATGGAGTTATGGCTGTCCTGCCCAAATCCAACATGTCATCCAGTCAGTTGCCCATTTCCCGTGGGAGGGTCTTATTTCCATCACTAACTGCATGTTGATGCCGGTCCCTGAGAACTGCTGGGCTCCCCAACCTCCGACTTTAGCGCAGCTGTGGTGCAAATTCACGGTGCCTCTGGGTGGGTCATGTGCAGGGCCGGATTGGGCAAGCCTCATGCAGGGCTGTTCAGCTCCACACTCCGGCGCTCAAGCCAGTAGCTTCAGCGTGGATTGTTTGGTCAGGTCTCTGGCAGGAATTCAGGCGGCTCGAGGAGGGAACCCTGCTCACTGATCTTAGCTTCTCTAATGGTAGTCCCAGGACCTCATATTTGAGCAATTTTTTACACTTTAGTTTCTTCCTGGGTTGTGAGCGTTTATCTCTCTCTGTTTGGGTCTCTCCAGTGTGTTCTATTCTGGCATTTGAGCTGTCTCTCTCAGAGAGGGTCCGTCTCCTGCTACCTATTGGTCTGCCATCTTTGGACTTCCTGCCTGTAAAGCAAATCTTAACAGACAACAAAAATCAAATAAACAAAAATACAGCTATAATTGGAGACCTTAACAGTCCATTGTCACAAAGAGACAGATGAACTAGACAAAAAATCATCAAAGAAATAACAGAACTGAGTCAAATGAACCCAGTAGATTTGTACTGAGTGTTCCACCCAACAACATCAGAATACATATTCTTCTCAGCTACATATGGGTCATTTTTAAAAATAGACCACATACTAGCCCATAGAGCATGGTTAATAAATGTACCTCTAATTTTTTAGCTGTGTTTTCACTAGATGCGTTCACTATTTCTTTCACTATTTTTATCAATTCTTCTTTTACCTGGGCAAGTATTTCTGATTTGAATTTCTCCATAGCTTTCCCTAGTTGCATCTTTATTTCATTTGATATCATTTCAGACATTTCAGGTGTATGGCTTCTGTTTTCTTCTATGTACATGGCTTCTAAGCTTTCTTGGGGTGGGCTGGAGCTTTGAGCCTGCCTTTTGGTCTTTCCTTTTGTCATTTTTCTATATTTCCTTGCTTTGAGTGGTGTTCCAAAGCTTCCTCTGGATGTGTGGTGAATTACCTCTTGCACCCTCAGTTCCTGGAGCAGCGGTGGCTCCGCTACAGGCTCTTGGCTCCCTAAATTGAAAGGTGGAAGCTGGGCCTCGTAAACTGGGGCCCACAGAACCTCGGGCCACAGTCCCGTGTCCTAGAGGGTGAGTATGATCTCAACTGCCAGGAGTGCTGCTTTTAAGCTCTCTCCAGGCCAGCCCACACCTGGCAGTCAGGCTGCCAGCTCGGCCTCTGTCTCCCGAACTGAGAGAAGGCTGCTGGGCATGGTGCACTAAGGCTGTGGAGCTTCCGGGATTCAGTCCAGTGTACCCGGTAGCTAGCCCAAGCTCAATTGTCTGGAGCACAGGTCGCCAGCTCTCCAGGAGCCCACCTTGGGGCAGCAGGACTCACCTTGCAGGGTCCTAACTCCCCTCTGTGGGATCCTGGCTCCCTAAGTTGTAAGGCAGATGCTGGGCGTGGTGGAATGGAGCCCGTGGAACCTCGGGCTGGGCCGCCATCCTTTGTCCCAGGCCGGTCTCCGGGAGGTTCCCTGTGGGTGAAGGGTGGGCCTATGGGTCCCAAACAGTCAGGCCGAGATGCCGGTTTCTGCAAAGTTCCCAATCCCTAACAGCAGCAGTCTCACTTTCCAAAGAGGCCTCCCAAAGGTGGTGTCTGGAGAGGCTAGAGCTGCGGCCCGGGACACACGCCCTACAAAAGTCCCAGGGAGCCGGCTCTGCAGGTTAAGTAAATGTAAAAGAACTAAAATAATTCCATGCATGTTATCTGACCATAGCACAATAAAATTGGAAATTAATGACAAAACCCCACATGAATCCCATAAACATATGGAAATTAAATAGCACTCTCCTAAACAACAAATTGGTCACACAAGAGATTAAAGAAGAAATTAAACAATATCTGCAATCAAACAAAAATGCAAATACAACTTACTGGAACCTGTGCAACACAATGAAAACAGTCCTCAGAGAGAAATTTATAGTGGTAAACTCTCACATCAGGATAATGGAATGAATGTAAATACACAACCTAGTGCTGCACCTCAAGCTTCTAGAAGAAGATGAACAAGTCAAGCCCAAAGCACAAAGAAGGGAAGAAATTATAAAATTGATAAACCCCTTCCTAACCTTATCAAAAAGAGGAAAGAAAAAACTCAGATCCATGCAATAAGAAAAAGAAAGGGGGAAATCACTACAGACCCTGTGAAAATACAGAAGATCATCAATACCTACTTTGAAAACCTTTACTCTGATATGTTTGATAACATAGAAGAAGTGGACAGATTCCTAGCAACATGTGAATTACCAAAGCTTGATCAAGAAAATGTAAAACTACTGAATAACCCAATTTCAGTTAATGAAATTGAAAATGTAATTAGAACCTTAACAACAAAGAAAAGCCCAGCCCTGATGGATTCACTGCTGAATTTTACAAGAAATTTAGAGCAGACTTAAGGCCAACACTTCTCATACTCTTCAATGAAGTTGAAAAGGAAGCAAGTTCCCCCAACTCATTCCTAGAAACAAGTGTTATCCTTATACCAAAATGAAAGACTCAACCCGAAAGAGAGAATTACAGGCCAGTTTCTCTAATGAACATGGATGAAAAAATCCTCAGTACAATATTGGCAAATAGAATATAACAAATCATCAAGAAGATTATACATCATGATCAAGTGGGATTCATCCCAGAAATGCAGGAGTGATTCAGCATATGCAAATCAATAAATGTAATACACCATATCAACAGAGCCAAAGACAAGAATCACATAGTCATCTCAATAGATGCAGAAAAAGTTTTTGACAAAATCCAACACTCATTCATGGCAAAAAAAAAAAAACCCTACAGAATATCAGAATAGATGGTCTCTACCTCAATCTGATAAATGCCATATATGATAAACCAACAGCCAACATCTTACAAAATGGACAAAAACTGAAAACTTTCAACCTAAAATCAGGAATGAGACAAGGATATCCATTATCGCCATTCCTATTCAATAGAGTTCTGGAAACATTAGCCAGAGAAATTAAACAAGAGAGAGAAATTAAAAGAATAAAGGTAAGAAAGGAAGAAAAATTATCATTATTTGCAGATGATATGATACTCTACATAGAAGATCTTCAAAACTCCATTAACCAAATTTATTAAGTAGCTGGATACAAAGCCAATACTCAAAAATCAATAGCATTCCTGTGCACAAACAAGGAACTCAGTGAGAGAGAAAGAATGGAAACCAAACCCTTCACTAGAGCATCTGAAAAAATGAAATACTTAGGAATCAATCTAACAAAGGAAATAAAAGATCTATATATTGAAAATTATATTACTCTGAAAAAGAAATCAAAGAGGATTTCAGAAAATGGAAAAACATTCCCTGTTTATGGATAGGGAGAATGAATATCATGAAAATGGCAACTCTCCCAAAATTGTTATAAAGAGTTAATGCAATTCTAATTAAAATACCATTTATATACTTCACAGATCTAGAGAAAATGTTTCTAAAATCCATTTGAACCAGAAGAAATCTAGAATAGCTAAGACAATTCTGGGCAACAAAGGCAAGGCAGGAGGCATCACAATCCCAGACTTGAAATTATACTGCAAAGGTACTGTGATAAAACCAGCATAGTACTGGCAAAAAAACCCAAACAGATAAAGATCAATGAAATAGATTAGACGATACAACCACAACTACAAACACACTCAGCCACCCCATCTTCAACAAAGGGGTCAAACGTGTTCATTGGATGAAAGACAGCCTCTTTAACAAGTGGTGCTGGAAAAACTGGCTTTCCATATGCTGAAAACTAAAACTAGATCCATGTCTATCACCATGCACTAAGTTAAAGTCAAAATGGATCAAATATCTACATATTAAAATAGAAACACTAAATCTGCTGGAAGATGAAGTAGGTAGAAATCTTTATGACCTAGGGGTAGGCAGAGAGTTCATGAACAAAAATCAAACTGCACAGGAAATACTTCACAAAATTAGCAACTGGGATCTCATCAAAAAGTTTTTGCATATCAAAGGAAATATCCAACAGAGTGAAAAGAAGACCCATGAATTGGGAAAATACCTTGCCAACAGTCCCTCAGACAAAAGACTTCTATCTCAAACATATAAAGAATTTTTTAAAAATCAGACTTCCAAAAATCAAAGTCCCAATCCAAAAATGGGCATCTGATATGAATACACACTTCTCAGATGAAGAAATACAAATGGCAAATAAATATATGAAAAAATGTTCAGCATCATTGGTCATAAGAGAAATGCAAATTAAAACAACACTGAGATTCCATCTCACTCCAGAAAGAATGGCTAGGATAAAGAAAACTGCCAAAAACAAATGCTGGAGGGGCTGTGGAAAAAGGAACTCTTCTGCACTGTTGGTGGGAGTATAGACTGGTGAAACTACTGTGGAAATCAGTGTGGAGGTTCCTCATAAAGCTAGGATTTGAGGTTCCATTTGACCCAGCTATCCTGCTTCTGGGCACTTTCGCTGAAGAAATGGAAAGATCATATCACAGTGATATATACGCACCCATGCTTGTATCAGAACAATCTGTAATAGGCAAATCTTGGAAGCAACCCAAATGCCCATCAATTGACGAATGAATACAAAAGATATATTTTTATACAATGGGGTACTACTCAGCTATAAAGAAAGATTTCATTGAGGTTTTCATAGGTAAATGGATGTGACTTGAGGCCACATTCATAAGTGAAATAAATCAAACTCACATGTGTAAATGCCATATTGTCCCTCTAGTGTAAGAAACTAAAAGATAAAATACAATGCAAAATCTTTTTTTTTAAATTTTATTTTAAAAGGGAGTAAAATTAAACACAATAGAACAGAACAGAATGGGACATAAGAAAGTATAAATTTCAAAGCTAGACAACCAGAGATCTTTACTATCTGTCATATTGTCTCTTGTTTTCTTCCAAATGGTTGTCGTTATCTTTGCCTATGGAGAGCTCATATTAAATAACATAGCCAATGTTTTCACAAGATGTGTAGTTCATTGGCTCCCACTTGCTAGGCAGGGGGAGGGGGGGGACACGGGTTGGGGGACAGGACTACATGAAATGTCTGATTCTCAGCCCACATGCAGCAGGATCACAGTCACCCCCCAAGAGACAGGAAGAGTTCCTGGTTTTCCTGGCACCCCGAGTCAACCGCACTGTGCAGGTCCCAATATGCCAGGGTCTCTCTCCTTTGGGCTGCTGAAAGTTGGCCACACTCTCAGCTGCCCCCAGAGAGGGGTGGAGCTCCTTGTTCTCCGGCACACTTAGACAACCACACAGTGCAGGTCCTGATGCACCACGGTCTCTCTCCTTCAGGCCAGCAAAAGTCTGCCACACTCTCAGCCACCCCCCAGAGAGGGAAGGAGCTCCTTGGTCTCCTGGCACCTCGAGTCAACCGCACGGTGCAGGTCCCCACGTGCCAGGGTCTCTCTTCTTCAGACTGCTGAAAGTCGGCCACAGTCACAGCCGCCACCGAGAGAGGGGAGGAGCTCCTTGTTGTCCCAGCACCCCAAGTCAACCGCATGGTGCAGGTCCCGAGGCACCAGGGTCTCTCCCCTGCAGGCCCGTTAAAGTCCGCCGTACTCACCAGCTATTTCTTTCTGATGAATTGACCATTCCATTTCCAAAGTTCTGTAATGGCCAACAGACCACAGAAAGAATTCTCTTTAGGCTCCTGTTTGAAACCAGCAGCTACAGTGATCTGCTGGCCTTGCTTTAGGGTCACACAATGCAAAATCTACAATAAATATTGTGAAAGGGTAAGAAACTGCTCAAAGGGAAACAGTAATTAGGATAATGGAAAGGAGGAAAGAAGGAAGCAAAATGGAAAAAGACATTTATATATATATAAATTTTATATATATATATATAATGTACATGCATAAGATAGTTAAGATGACTAAACTAATTCTACTAGTTCTTGGAAAGCAACAGTTAATATTCATATGGTTAGATCAATTTTGCATGTCTATATCTGGTAATCTAAGCAACATTTTTGAAGGTAACAATATGCAATATTACAACCATTGTTAATTTCTTATCATTTTGTTTTGAAAACCTATATTATTATTGTTTTGGGTTTGTTGTTGTTTGTCTCTTTTGATTTTTGTTTTTATTTTCTATGTTTTTTCTCTTAAATAAATGAATGTAAAATAAAATAAAATAAAATAAAATAAAATAAAATAAAATAGACAAACCTTTAGACAACATTATCAATAAAAGGAAAAGAAAGACTTAAATCCATGCAATAATGAGTGAAAACAGTGAAATCACAACATATGCTGCAGAAACCAGATTATTGTACCTGCTTCAAGAACTTGTATGGTAAAGATAGAAAACATAGAAGAAATGGACTGATTCCTAGATACATATGAATTACTGAAGATAAATTAAAAGGATATAAAATTTTTAAATAAATCAACCTCAGTCAAAGATATTAGTCCTTGTCCTTACAGATTCACTGCTGAATTCTACAAGAAATTTAAAAACAATCTAATGCCACTTATCCTCAAATTCTTTAATGAAATTAAAGGGGAAGCAATATTCCCAAACTCATTCCTAGAAGCGAGAATTACCCTGAAACAAAAACCAGAGAAGTATCCAACCAAAAAACAGAATTTCACACTAGTCTACCTAATGAACAAAGATGCAAAAATCCTCAATACAATATTGGCAAACAGAATGTAGCAAGCACAATTCATCCCAGAGATGCAGGGATTGTTCAATACATATATCAATAAATGTAATATACCACATTAACAAAAACAAGAAAAAACACATGATTATCTCAACAGATGCCGAGAAAGAATTTGACAAATTCCCACACCCATTCATGATAAAACTCTACAAAACATTGGAATAGATTGTTTTATCTCAATGTAAAAAAACTTTCTATGACAGACCAACAGCCAACATCGTACCAAATGGTCAAAATTGGAAAGCTTTCATGTTAAAATGAGGAACAAAACAAAGAGGGCCACTATCACAACTCCTACTCAGTGTACATCTGCAACGATAGCCAGACCAATTAGACAAGAGAAAGAAATAAAAGGAATAAATATAGGAAAAGAAGTTAAATTATAACTATTTGTGGACGATACTTTACATAGAAGATCCCATAAACTCCACCCAAAGACTTCTAGATTTAGTCACCAAATACAGTAGCATAGCTGGATGCAAAATCAACACCCAGACATCAATAGCATTCCTGTACACAAATAACAAACTGAGAGAGAAATTAAGGAAACTACATTTTTCATAATAATAACAACAACCAAAAAATGAAATAGGAATCAAACAAAGGAAATATGACCTCGACTTTGAAACCTACAGTAATCTGAAAAAAAGAAATATTGAAGAGGGTGTCAGGAAGTGGAAGGATATCCCTTGTCCTTGGGTAGGAATAACCAATATAGTGAAAACAGCCATACTCCCAAAATTATGATACAGATTTAATGCAATTCCAATAAAAATACCTCTCAGAACTAGAGAAAACAATCATAAACTTCATTTGGAACTAGAAAAGATGTAGAACAGCAAAAGTAATTCTGGACAAAAATGTCAAAACTGGGGACATCACAATTCTTGACTTAAAATTATGCTAAAAAGCTAATGCTATAAAAACAGTATTGCTGGCAAAACAAAACAAAACAAAACAAAACAAAACAAAACAAACTGACCTGATGATCAATGGAACAGATTAGAAAATGCAGAAACAAATCCAAACATACTCAGTCACCTTACCTGAAGATCCAAACACCTTGACCAGAAGAAAGAAAGAGAATCTTCAATAAATTGTGCTGGAAAAACTGGCTTTCCACCTATTGAAGACTTAAACTAGGCCTATACCTCTCACCATGTACTAAATTAGAATTAAAATGAATCAAAGATCTAAATATTACAATAAAAACACTAAATCTTCTGAAAGAATAGGCAGAACTCTTAAAAATATTGGAGTAGGCAAAGACTTCCTGAACAAAACCTCAGTTACACAGGAAATATTGCAAAGAATCACCAACTGGGATCTCATCTTATTGAAAAGATTTTGCACAGCAAGAGAAGCCGCCAACAGAGTAAAGAGTGAAGAGACAATCCACAAAGTGGAAAAACATTTTTGCCAACTGTTCCTCCGAGAAAGGACTAATATCTTGATTATATAAAGAACTTAGAAAAATCATATCCCCCAAATTTAGAGATCCAGTCTCAGTATATGCATCTACAGTGAATAAACACTTCTCAAATGAAAAAGTACAAAGAGCAAATAAATGTATGAAAAAATGTTCAACATCACTGATCATTCAAGAGATGCAAATTGAAACCATGCTGAGATTCCATTTCACTCCAGAAAGGATGGCTATTATCAAGAAATCAATCAATAAAAAATGAAAGTGGGGCTATAGGGAAGAAGGGACCCTTCTCCACTGTTAATGAGAGTGTAGGTTGGTGCAGCTACTGTGGAAATCAGTATGAAAATTTCTCAAAAAACTAAAACTAGAAGTTACATTTAACCCAGTTACTCACTTTTTTTTGTATCTTCCCAAAATAATTAAAAGCATCATACCACATTGATATTGTAGATAACCGTGTTTACAGAAGCACAATTTGTAATAACTAAATCTTAGAAATAGCCTAGATGTGTTCCAACAGATGAATGTAAAGAAGATGAGATTTTTCTATACAATGGAATACTACTCTCCCATAAAAAGGATAATTTTAGACATTTCTAGGTAAATGAATGCACCTTGAAACCATGATCCTAAGTGAAATACATCAGACACACATATTTAAATATTGTATTGTTTTTCTGTTGTGAGAGACTAAAAGAGTAAATAAGGTTCAAAATGTATAACAGATATTGAGAAACAGGAAGAAGATATCCAAAGCAGAAAAAGAACTAGGGAGGGATAAGGGAAAAAGAGACAAAGGACAATAGAAGAAAAGGTGGAAACAAAGATTTTGGAAATAAGACATCAGGTTGAAGAGAAGGGGGCAGATTGGGGAAGATACCTTATGTACAGGTACAAATTCTCCATGATGAATGTAATCATTATGTCTATCTAAATTGTACCAATAAAATTATTTTTAAAAAAGAAAGTGACAAGAACAATGGAATAATTGGTTTTGAAGCAAGGGATGGTATTTTGAGGAGGATTAATGGCAGTGTGCTTTTTACTGGAGTAAATTTTTCAAAAATTTAAACATTCACTGTATATTTTGATCATCCCATATATACAGGTACATATTTTGCATATAAACATGCATATACATACATACAGCATACACACACACATAATACACATACACATGCTCACACCCATTGAAGTGTCTGGGAGGTGTTTTGTTCCAATGCTGCTTTGGTGGACACTGACTGTCAGCGTCCCTGGACATCATCTCTGCTAGCCTGTTGGTCAACACACATATCTTTAGTGGGAGAGCAAAAAGCTGCTCCATCCAAGGGTGTGTCTCTAATATAGATGATCCATTATAATAATAATCTGTCCTCTTTCCACAACCTTAGGGCTGTACACAAAATAGACTGTGCTAATCAAACTCCTTGTGATGTTTAACCGGAAACCGTGGAGAAACTCTTTCTTTGCTGACTGAAAAGTTGGTAAGATTTGTTCAGAAACCTGACCCTGTGACATGGGTCTAGCCAATTCCTGCCTTCATAGAGGTGCTCTGGGGATATACGGAGGGCAGCAGAGTCGAGGAAGCAGTACCAGAATCATCAAGTCTCTGGGAACAACCATCTCATCTATAGATCCTACTCTTTCTGGTTCATGAGCCAATATACCACTTTGGTATAAGTTAGTTGAAAAAGTACACTGCCATTTGCAGTGAGGAGTCCTCCTGAATGTAGTTTTTCAGTTTTGCACTCTATTTTATGTTTTCCCATGTATTATGACTTTTTTCATCTTCATTTATCCCTGCTTCTAGTATCTTTACTCTGTTTCTCTCTACTTAACATTTTCCCTTTGCATGGAGTAAACATAGGTCTCCCCCATGTCAGAAAGAAGGCCACCTATTGAGTCCTTAGTATCTTCACCTACCATTTCTGATCTTTTGTTACATGGCTAAATTTCTTATAATAGTGAGCTGAACACACTCTTACATCCTTAAAACTATTCTGTTAGCCCATAATCTTTTCTCTCTCTCTTTTTCTTTTTTTTTGGCACACAGTCATTTTATTAAGTGTGACAAACTCATAAATTAATGCTAAAAATACAGTAGTGTTCATTGTTTCAGGTTGTAAGTTATACTATGCACCGAAAGACAAGAGTTACTATTTTAAATGCAGATGAACAAATAGGCCGTTAAAAACCAGAATGAGGACTTATAAATACAATAGCTTGGTTCATGAATGCTTCTGTTCAGGAACAATTGGAAGCAAAATTTTACTTCCTCCGTTCTTACCTCTACTAAAACCAGTGATCTACAAATGGCGATAGCAAAACAGCTTTTCCTCAGTCTTGTTATCTGATCTTTATTTCTGAACTATGGCTCTACTATTCCCTACTCTTGTCAATATATCATCTTTAACTTTTCTTCATGGAGGCCTTGAATTCTCTTGGCACTCCTGAGGGGCAAGGTTCCTATAGTCACCAGGGAATAGATTCTGAGCATACTAACGGAGTAAGCGCATCTCTACTGCAGTGTTAGGCAGAGAACATACAGAGATTTTTGCAGAGGTGGAAATTGAGGGAACTTGTTTGGTTGATTTTGTTCTTTACAAAATCAAGTCCATTGTCCAAATTGTGGAAGACTAACTGGAAATGTCAGTCTTGAAGCAAGTGGACAAATGTTAGAAATATTAGTAAATCCAAAAGAAACATGATATGGGTATAAAACATCAAAGATCCAGAAATGATAAACAACTTGGAATCAATCATAAACTCAAGCTTTTGCCCAAAGTTCAAGTTCAGGGGCAGCAGTGAAGCGGCAGTTGTAGGGCCACGGGCTTCATGGAAAAGGCTGATTAGGGGTCTACACTGAGTGAAAGGAGTCCGGAAGAGGCTGTAGAACTCCAGATCATGGCAAGTGTTAGATTAACAAATTAAAGATTAGCAAAACATGTTGATAAGGAAATGAAGCGGACATTAGAGTAAAAAATCCCCCACACAGAACCTCACCCACGGTATGGTCATACTTAGTACTCATGTTTCTCAAACTTTAGAGTATCAAAATCACCTGCAGAGTCTACTGAAGCACAGATTACTTCCTCCCTCATTCTAATTTAACAGGTCTAGGCTTGAGCCTGATAATTTGCTTTTCTAATTGGTTTTGAAATTGTACTGATGCTATAGGTTCAAGAATTGCACTCTGGGAGCTACTGAGCTTGTTAGGAGAAATGGAGGAAAGATGAAAGTCACTGATGTTGAATTGTTATTTAAGTATTAGTTATCAGGTGTTAGGTACTGAGCTGGGAAAGATCCTGAGAGGCTAAAATCGTCAGTCATCAGTATAACTTTAGTGTGCTGAAGGGGAATAAGGTGAGCAGGTGATGAAAGCACCAAGGATCAAAAGACGACACCAAGTGAAGAAAGAGCTCTCGTTCCATTGCTGCAAAACCCTGCTTGTCGAGGGAGGTTGAGAGCAAGTGTAATTGTCCATGAGCGGGGAAGAAAAACAGCTTTTTTGGGGGAAAGGGGGATTAAGAGCCATTGTATAATTAATAGAAAATCATGCTTCTGTTTAGACAGTAGAGTAGAAAGAATGCTGGGGTAAGAGCTTGTGGGTATATGGGAGTTTATTCATTAAAGACGCCACAGGACACTTAAGAAAGGGCTAGTAGAGAAGATGGTGTGGAATATGAAGAGTAGACGGAAAACTGGTTTCATGCAAGTGGGGTAGACTGGAGAGATACTAAGGAGGGAAGCTAAGGTAGGCGGGGTCTCACATTCTCTGAAGGTATGAGTACTTGGACTGAAGGAAGGCTGTTTTCATGGTAAGGTTGCCCATCTATGTTAATCATCAGGGAAAGAAATTGCCAACTAGATATTCAGCCTTCATTAGGGGTCATTCCTCTGACAGACTGCATGGATATCTGTGTATGTCTGCTTTTGCTTTGACTATGTTTCTTAGCCTTTGTTAATTATAGTGTGATCATTTATAAGGTAGGGAAAGGGAAAGGGCATTGTACATAGGGACAGGCTAAGGCTATGTCTGCAGCAGTCTTTTTTCTTCTGTTGTTGTTGTTTAATCCTAAGGGCTTTTAGTACTGCAGACACAAGTAAATATCTGCTGAACCAATTGACCCATTCAACTGGTTTTCTTTATCTTCATTATTGTTCCGCAGTATGTCGTATGTCTGATTGTATATGAGATTGTATTCAGAGTAGTAACACGAAAATGTGAGACTCACTTAAGAAATTAATGGGTACAAAAATCATTCTGAAGTGGACACGTTTGCCATTCTGCCATAACAGAAAAATGACTGAAGTAAGAATCAAGATTTTTGTTTTTGCTAATTTTATAACTCTGATAAGTGTTTGTGTTTGTGTGTCTCTAAAACCCTCACAATGGTTTTTAAATTACACAGACTCTAATCCTAATCCAAATGCAACTCCTTACCTTAAAGTATATACCAAGCCCATCTGTAAATAAACAAAAAAAAATAATAACTGATCTCATAATATCATTACAAAGAGCAAATAAGGCAACAATTTTTAGCACATCCCTGGGGATGTATGACGTGCTCAAATATGGATTAGTTAGGTTTCTTTTTTTGGTACTTCAATCCCCACTTTTACTTTCATGACTCTGTCACAGAACTATTCCACTGTGTGTCGTGTGTAGATGATTACATTTCTCCATACATAGATGCAAGTTTGAAATGAAGAGAAAGAAGCTTTTGCCAAATCTCCACCATGCTTGGACATTTGCTCAGACCTGATGTTCTTGGCACGTCTGGCAGGAGGCACCTCTCTTCCAGGCTGAGGATGTACATTGGAAATGGATCATCTATTTTTCCAATGCTTCATCTTTGTGCATTTTCCTGCTGATGCTTATTAGCAAAAGAAAAAATACAGAAAATAAAACAATAAGTCAATCTGTGACAATATGCGTTCTTTAAGTGTTGTTTCAAAGAGTTTGGGGGAAAACCTTACTTATAACAAAGTCTGTATTTACTTTGAATCTTCCGGAAAAACTTGGGTAAAACCTATCGAAATGAACTGATAAAGTAGGGGGACCGAGCCATGATTCCTATATCTTCTGTCCTATTTGGGGACTGGGGCAGGGAGAGGTAGGGGAGTACTCGTTGTGGAGTAAAATCTTGTGGAAAGTGTGCTAAGGTTTTTGTACTATAAATTGCTATAATAAAATTTAGACTTCAGAAAAATAAAATTTCTACACACTCGAGTTGGAAATAAAATAAGAAGGCAATAAGCTGACATCCTCTTTCGCTTAATATGTAAATGCTGGTGCTGTCAGTGCATGATTTACTCAGAACTGTCTTATTTTGATTCTGTCATGGAATGTTTCTTTTTTAGATTCCTTGAGATAGATACTGCAGGTCAGGAAAATAAATTCACAGAGTATGGGCATGAGGGAATTGCCTTGGTATTCTGCCTTCTTACAGCGCTGTTTGTGTGTGCAGTTTTCAAAGGACATAACCCTGATTCGGAGGATAATCTTATGTTTTGACAGAAGGTGGAGGTTGGTAGAGGAAGTAGAGGGAGCCAAAATCTGTGTCTATAATACCCCCTATTTTGTTCTTTAAAGGGAGGAATTTAGAGAATACCACCACCACCACCCCTACAGCCAGGGGTCAGAGGCCGCGAATCAGGTCATCCCAGGAATGATGCGCAACCCTTCCATAATCCCAGTGCTGCCCCTGCCCTTGCCCCTGCCCTGGGTAGCTGACTTCCTTATTTTCACTGCAGTGGGGTGACAGACCACGCTGGCATGGTAAGCAGTGTCCTGTCTTCTTTCTGCAGGCTCTATCGGAGGAGGGTTTCCTCTGAGGTCTCAGGAACGCCCCCCAGCCAGGAAGGTAGCA
>PVJX010031066.1:0-21514 GCA_004027295.1 Dolichotis patagonum
CACACACACACACACACACACACACCGCCTTCTGTTTTGGATACAAGTCTTACTAAGTGGCTAAGTTGTTCAGACTGGGCTGCAGTTTGAGATCCTCTTGCCTCAGCCTCCCTGGCATTACAGCCACAAATCACTATGCCCAGTCTACTTTTCTTATTTTTAAGTGGCTGAATGTAACACTTTGTTCAAAATAATAATAGCAACAGTGTATTTGAACATAAATTCTTATGAACCCATGAAACGAAAGATAGCAATGATGAAAGTGAGCAATTAAGAATTTTGAAATAATCTGTTTATATGACTGATTTAGCAATTCAGTCTGCACTCATTCCACCTCTTTGCCCTAAATGATTATTTTAATTTTTATTTCTATGTTTTGTGTCTCTAAACAGACCAGAAACTTCTTCAAAGTCAGCACTAGCTGGGCATGATGCCTACATCTATAATACCAGCATGCAGGAGGTTGAGGTAGAAAGATTGTAAATTCAAGGCTTGGACTATATAGCAAGTTCAAGACCAGCAGGGACTACATAGTGAGATCCTGTCTCAAAAGAGAGAGAGGGAGGGAAGAAGAGAGACAGGAAAAGAGAGAAGGGAGAGGGAGAAAGATAAGCAAGAAGGGAAAAATAAGTGAGGGAGAAGGGGGAGGGGGAAATCAAGTAAAATCAGGAGTACTTTATACCTACTTATGATTCCACATGGTTTAGCACAATGCTATTTATAAAACAGGATTCAAACATTTCCTCAGAAAAGCATTTAGTGAAAACTAATCTGTTCTGAAAATGTTATTATTAACATTTTTTTAAAAATTTAAATGTGCATTAACATATGGAATATACACTGAAGGCTGAAGGAAGGAGGGAGGGAGAGGTGTAAGAGGGGGCACAGAGTGTGAAATAATGAGAAAACAGATATGCAAATTCTGATAATGAAGAAACTAAATGTTTAGGTTTTTAACCTAAAGAAAGGACAACTTCAGAAAGTATAATCACTAAGCAAAGATAAGTAATATAAAATTCTATAATGTTAGAATCACCCAACAATAGGATTATTTTTACCAATTAAGTAACTTTTAAAATTACAAGTATATAAACAGAGCTTAGGGTTGAAATGGTTTTCAACACATTTGATAATATAAGAAAAACAGCTGTTATCTAGCATGGCATTCTGAGAAGAATTATAAGAGTACAGATATAGCCAAGAGAAAGGTGTTGTGGTTATTTGCCATAAGCATGTAAGGAATCACAAATACCTCATAGAATCCCCAATCTACAGGATAATTTTCAGAAATAATCGTTCCTTGTCAAGAATCTAGATCTAAAATGGGTAGTTTTTCCAAATTCCAGGAGACTGAGACTCTATGTTTAGTAAGACACATCTTTAAATGTTCCAATCTAATGATTTTTTTAATTTATAAGTGACAAGTCTTCAGCTAGAAAACTGAGGTTATATTTGAGCATCAAGAAAGCACTATGGTTTCTCATCTAATATTTACTCTTGAGGCCACAGTATTATTTTAAAAACTTCATTTACTTTATAATTCCCAGAGAATTTTCATGTCTTTATTTTCAATAAAATTTGTGAATTCCAGACACCAACAGAGAAATGCGTCTGGATAGGCAAGAGACAAAATGAGGTCTGACACAGTTTTTTGGTTGTTAGCCCAGGGAACTGAAACCAGGGCTTTAAGGGCTTTAATCATGAATGGTGTGCTTGGCAACAGAGCTACACCTATAGCCTAAATATAGTTTTTAAATTGAAATATTCTTCCTTTAAAGTCTAAGAACATTATTACTAGCAAAATCAATCAGTAGCTTAAAAGTCACAATTTAAAAAAGTAAACACTAAAAGAAAAATTTTCTCCCCTTTCCACATTCACATTCTTTTATTAGTACATATTTGCAGTTACATAACAAGTACAATTTATCATGGGAAGTTGGTACACATACAGCATATTTCTTTTTTTCTTTCTCATCTATCCCCTCATATTCTTCTTAGAGAATTTAAGACAGTCACTGCTGTCTCAGAACATGGTCCCCAAAGTGTGGTCACTAGACCAGCATCACTATCACTGCATGCAACTGCATCAAGACACAAGTCATCTGCGCCACCCGGCCTACGAAATCAGAAATTTTACAGCTGACCCAATAGTCTTGGTTTTAACGTGCACTCCATATGATTCTGATGAATGCTAACATTTGAAAATAAGTTTTATAAAACGGTGAAATTTCTTTCTAACACAACAGTAACCCTTGATGTAGTTTTTAGCATTTTCTCATACTTTGCATAACCCTCAGAACTTTTCTCTTTTGAATGAACTCACCAACAACTCCGTGATGCTTTCTTTCTAACCCTTTAAACCATCCAATGTGTTTTAAACTAGGTGTGAAGTAATTTCAGCTACTTGGGAGACTGAATAAGAGAAATGAGATTTCTAGGCAAGATTGAGCCTAAAAATAAAAAATAAAAAGCGCTGCCGACTGGGAATGTAGCTCAATGGTAGACAGTCCCTGGGTCCAATCTCCAGTTGGGGTATAGGGTGGATGGGTTCAACAGACAACCCTAAAGAAACTGACCAAGGCATACTTCTTTTGAAAAGAAAATGATACATAAATTTAACTAAGAGTGTTTTTTAGAAGTGCTATATAGAACACTGACAGCAAGCAGGAATTTTAAGATACTATACATGTATATAGAAGCAGGCCCATCAGCAGTTTGATAACAAATAATGACAACAGCAAAGCAAATCATCACAACAGATTGATGAGAAATGTGCCTAACAACATAATTGATAAATCTGGTAGAAACAGACCTCCATTTCTAGATATTACATGGCAATTCATAGCTAGTTGCGATGAAGCACTGACTTACCTGTGTACATAATGTAGTTGATGAACTGAGTCAATTGCTATCACCATCTCTGCCAAGTAAAACCGAGCCATATCTTCAGGTAATCTGTCTTCAAATTTGCTGAGCAGAGTAAGCAAATCCCCACCAACATAATAATCCATAACCAGGTACTGTGAATGAAAAAATAATAAGGGTAAAACAATGTATTTTAATGTATTCTGATAAGTGTATAAGATTATCATCAGTAGTCATTATAAGACTTAAATTTCATACAGTAGTAAATTTTTAAAATTGAAGTAGAAGACAATATAAGATTCCATTTTTATTGTGGCTGTAATTTACAAAGTAATACTGTTGCAGGCAGCTTAGTTAGTCAGAAATATTATAGGCAGTGAGACAGGGCTGGGTCCTCAATAGGGCCAGGGCAGACACCTGGCAACTGCAGGGGAGACAGATACTTCCTGCTGTGGGCCAGTCCTCAAGACAAAGGATCAAACAGATGAAACCACATCCTAAAGATTGATATTCTAATTAGTTCCCTCTCACCCTGGAGCCACTATCCCCTTTTTCTAGGGGAAAGGTCACAGCTCCAAGAATGCCCCTTGCTAGGTTACTTGCTTTCCCATTTGTCCCTAATGCAATCAATTTTACCTGAACTATTGATCTATTGGCTACCTATAGTTATGTCCCACCTTATGCCTTGTGAGTTCCCAGTCTTCCTCCACTTTGAACCTATGGTTTTACTCTATAAAAGTCCCTGGAAAAGACAGAGTCCTGGGCAACCCGCTTGGGACCCCCTTCTGTCTCTCTCTCAGACAGAAGCTTTCTTTCTCTTAGTAAATATATTCTACCTCCTCCGTTGTTCCTAAAATTCATTCTTCGATTTTAAAGAACATGAACTCGTACCAGACATAGTAGGTTGGGAGTTTCATTCCCCTACATCAATATCATCATCTTTACCAACAATGGACCATCACTTTGCTAACATTTTGCAAAACACTGAACATTTTAATTCTCTAAAATATAAAAGAGAAAACACATTCATAATATAAGATAGTCATTATGTTGATAAAAATCATATTTAACTGCATCCTTACTACATTTTTCTATTTCACCATGGATAATTAAGGTTCCAGAAACTCGCACCATAGACTGGCAGTCTATGGATCCGCATTTGGAAGCCACCATTACATAAGCCACCATACGTTTCTCTTCCTATTTCTGATATAAGTAAGAAAACGGATTTTTCTCAGGTATATGTAAACAGAAACCAGCACTGACACGGACCTTTATGGATGTGTGTATGTGCTGCACAGGCACATGTATGTGGGTGTGTATACACACCAAAAAAGAAAGAGTATACACCAAAATATACACTACATAATATTTGTTGGATTACAATGTTAAGTTTTTTGTTATGCTCTACATTGCTTTCTAAACGTGTGTTAATACTTATGTGTGTGTCCATATGCAGCACTTCTCATGAAGCCTAGAAAACAATATATTTAAACATCAATTACAATGTCTTTTTTATAGTCTTGATATTACAGTGATTTTATTGCAGAATGAAAATATTTCAAGGATATGACAGAGCTGACATCATGATTTTGAGTCTTTAGAAAATTTAAATTTTTTATTAGTATACCAGAAAATTATAAAGATAAAAATGTATGTTAAAGCAAAAACCTAATTTCATATATTTAAAGCCTCGAAAATTATGAAAACTTGTATATAAAATCTTGGTTAATAGCGTACTTGCAATATTTACTAGTCCTAATATCTAACAAACTCCATCCTATCATTAGAGTAACCTAATGAAATGTATCGAAATTATGTTAACAAAAATGTTACAGGAAATGGGAATGGATGTAAGCAAATCTACACCTTTTTAAAATACTATGAAAATAGCAGCAAGTAAGAGACTTTTTAAAGTAAAAATTTAAAAAACAAGCTTACCATTAAAATGGAATGTAATACTTATGTGCAGGGTCATAAAACATAACTCATCCCGTTAATAAACATTTACTGAGTGTCAATCACAATACATTTTTGTAAGAAAGAGGGAAAACACCCAAGGAATAAACATAAGAAAGGTCTCTACATCAAAACCTCTTTTTGTCCTGAAAGGTATAATGGTTGATTGATGGAGTCAACTTGAGAAGTTTAGAAGCTTACATTGGCTCTGTGATTCTACACCCTAGGGTGCAGAAGACCTGCCTTAAGGCAGTGTCTGCACCCTAGGGTGTAGAAGATCCACCCTGGGCGGCTCTTCACCTGGATTGACTAAAAGGGAAATAAAGAGGGAAAGATTGGCTTCTGTTCTTTGGAGGCACTTCAGGATTTGTCACCAGCCTGGATGTCATCTCCTGGCTTCTAGTGCAGACTTCAGTTTCTGCCTTGGATTCTTCAGCTTTCTAGTGCAGACTCTTCAGCCTCGTGTCTCAGGCCTCTTGTTACGGACTTGCACAGGACTCTGCAGTGAACTCCAGACCTTGGATGAAACCTTCAGCCTCCAGTGGGCGAACACCCTTTGCACGCTTCTTCCTCCAGTTCTGTAGCTGACCACTGTAAGCCAGTACTATAATTTCTTATACATTTGTATATTTTGTGTTATATCTGTTTCTCGAGTAAAACACTGACTGATAAAAAGGGTACTGTATTTTTGGCCATACCAGAATGTTAGGAGATCTAAGTATACTGTTCGTCACTAAAAAATAATTATCTCAATGTTTTTGCTACTCATGGTCACCATCAAAATGTAAGATACTTGAATCATTGTGCCTTCTACCTTCACTAACATATTACTTTGTGTTTTCTATTAATAAACTCCAAACTTCATGGATTTCTCCCCTTCTAAATTTTCAGTGTGCATTAGTGAAACTCTTCCATAGTAAACTTCCCTAAAATAGAACTGAAAATGATGACTACAAAAGTATCCTGGCTTTTCTTTCCTATTAAACTGTGTTTCGGTTTTGCCAACTCACTCCCACTTTGCGCACAGAAATAAATTACTTGTTATTAAGACAGAATTCAGTGAGTTAGGGAAAAAATAAAACAAAATTCTCAAGAAAATGAAATTTTTGGTGTCAGAGACACAAGACGCATCAAGAGAGGCAGAGAATAAATAACATTACATATAAATAATATTCCTTTCTCATCATAAAATATCTCTGTGACTATAAACAAGATCTGGAAGTCATTCATTCATGTTTTCTCCTTGATTTATCAAGAAGAATCCAATTACCCAATCCAATTATCAAGGTCTTGCTGTCTACTAAATCTCTATAGATTCCAGCTATCTCTATTCCTACCCAATATACAATAATCCTAACACATACGCCTATCCTCTCAGGACTATTTATTGCTACAAGCTTAAGGGCAAAGTGAGAAGCCTATCCACAGCACCTTTTATAATGTTAATAATTTCCTTGACAAGAGAAAACAGAATACAAAACAACAGAGGAACAAGTAAGTTCACTCACAAATGCAACGGGTATTAAGTACCTACAGTACCTACAGTACTGGGTAGTGATGTCACACTTATTTAATGGGAACACAACCATAAATAAGATATGCTTCCTGCCTCTGGGTATTTATAACCTAATAGAAGAGAAAATACAGAAGTAGGCAATTTTGATGCACCAGAAATGCCCTGACAAAAATAAACATGTAGGTTGTTACTGGCTTTTAAAGAAAAGAATCAAACCTCAGAATCACATTCATTTGTCTGAAATTTGCTGTTGATCAAGGTAGGTGTATTTTCTTCGGTACAGAGTGCCAATTAACTAAAATAATTAAATAACCTATTGTTTAATCCAATTCAATTGAGATATCACCTCATCACACTGTACAATCCCAAATACACTCATATCTATTCCTGGGTGCACTGTTCTGCTATGGCTGCCTATTTCTCTATCAAAATTATATTGTCCTGATTGGTTAATTTCACAGAAAAATTTGACATCTGATAGGACAGATTCCTACTCAAAAACTAGCTTTAAAAGGTCATCCAATCTGGCTAAGGTATCTTTGTATAAGTTTTTAAAAAACCACATACTCTAAGAAGCAACTATCCCAAAAATATGTAAAAGGTTTAATAATCCTAAAATAGAGCTCCTCCTATCAATTGTTAACAAGAGGACAAACTGGTATAATCGGGATAAGGATATTAACAGGTAATGTACATACCAGGAAACACAATTATCTAATTAAAGCATTAACAGTGGCCTAGGAAATAAAAACTAAAGCAGCAACTGAGATACTGTATTTCATAAATCAGTTCAACAAGCACATAGCTTTGAGGAAAGTAAACAACATTGGTTTGGTAGGATAACACATCACAGCCTTTCATAAGTATCACTCAAATTTTATTGCCCTTTGCTCTAACACTGTCACTTTGGGGAATGTAGTCAATTAAAACAAAAGCTCCAAGCTGGGCACAGTAGTGTATGTCTGTAATCCCAGCATTTGGAGAGCTAAGGCAAGAGGACCATAAATTTGAGGCCAGCATGGACTGTACTAAGTGGGTGTGAGACCAGCCTCAGACAGTGAGATCTGTCTCAAGGAAAAACAAAGCACTCCAATACACAATAAATATGGGCAAGTGTATTTACTGCACAGAACTGTGGAGGATAACTGCAAAAAATTTAAAAGAAAAAGAAAAAGAAAAATTGTTACATTAATTATGGCATCTCCATTCTATGAAATTATATAGTCGCCAAAAGAATAAATATATATACATATCTATGAAATATTTACAGAACACAAGCAGAACACAAAGTGAACAGTAATATATACTTTATTATTTCATTTTTATATAAAAATGTATACATATATAGATATACAATTACATAAAGTATAAAAAATATCAAAGGACATTCTTCTGAGGTAACTTAAGAGTTAATAGTTACCTCAGAAGAATGAAACTGAAAAATGAAGGTAAAGATTTTTAACTATTTATGTGTATCTCTACATGGCACAAGGAGAAAGATCCAGTCAAACTGATATTAATCAATGGACTAAAGTTCTACAAAAAGTAGAAGATGATGGAATCAATAACCTTAAAAAGAAACATACAACTCAACTACATGTGAAAAAAACAAGTTCATATATGGATGAATTTACATAAAGAGAAAGAATGAGAGTAGAACTTTAAGAAAGTTTATGTATAAGCAAGAAATGTCTTATTAGTTGGCTTGCGTTTTCTCCATGAAGTGGGAACCATAGAATGCAAGTGCCGGGATATTTATATAGCATCCTTATGTTGAAAGTTGGGATCTTAACATTATTTTTGCTCTTTAGCTAAAGAAACACAGGCAGAAGAATCAAACAAATTGCCAAACATTAGAGAAAGGAAGAACCAGAATTGAGGACTATGAATCTTTTAGACTACTTCGTTTTTTACTCAAATAAAAGAGCATGTTCAAGGACTATGTTTCATGATACAAGGACTGTGTGAAGCACTAGAGCGATTACAATGAATAAGAAACTGAGTATTTAAAGTTAGATCTTAGGACCAGCGATACAGCTCAGAGCACAGTGCCTGCCGGGCAAGTGCAAGGTCACGAGTTTTGATTCCCAATATAAAAAAAAATGTAAAAATAAAAATAAAAATGTGAGTCTTTAACAAACATATATACAAAAAATTTGCAATTCCAAATATCTAAAAGCTCTTTTAAATGTTTTTGTTTTTTGGTGGTACTGGTGAGTGAACCCAGAGGTACTCTTATCACTAAGCTACAACCACAACCCTCTTTTTGTTCTTTCTCTTTTCTAATCCTCTCTTTTCTGTTTTCCTTTTTCCTTCCTTTCTCACAGCCTCTCTTCTTCCCTCCCTCCATCTCTTTTTTCTCTTTCCTTCCTCCCTCCTTTCCAAATTTTGAGACAGGATCTCACTTAGTTGCCCAGAATGGCCTTGAACTTATTATCCTACTGCTTCAATTTTTCAAGTACCTGGGCTTACAGGATAGCACCACCACATGCAACTAAGCTTGTTCTTTTTTATAAGCCACATTCAAGGAAACAATGCTAAAACATCTGAAAACATACATCAAATAAGTTGAGTGGCCAAGAAAACATTTCATAGGACAGATACACTTTTGGAAGCCTCAGGGATAACAGGAGTGGAACTCATCTTGTTGTCAGAGATTAACAGTCCATCTTCAGATTCTCGCCTGGTATTTATTTATCATAAAAGTAATCATTTCTGTTTCCACATATAGAATTCTGAAGAACTCATATCAGAAAGAGTTCATATATATATTATTTCAGTTTAATATTCAACTATCTTTCACTTTCTGAACAATTTATAATTGCTTAAAAGTAAAACTTTTGCTTTAAATATTTCATTTTTTCTCAAGCATAAAGTAACTAAAGAGAAAACTATGCATCAAAAATATAAAGAAATTTCATTGATTTTGTAATACCTCAAAAGAGAGTAACTTTGTCCATGTTGATAAAATTTAGCCTATAACAAAACTGTTGTTTGTTTTTTGAGACTAAAAATTGCTAAGGCTTGAACTGAAGTCACCAAATCCCTGCCTTAGCCTCCTGTGTGCTGGGACTATAGGTATGTGCTACCTACCATGTCTGGCTTATTTTTCAAGAGTTCAAAACACAACTATGGTGATGATCAAGACTTCTAATTTTTTTTGTTGTGGGAAGGCATGGTACTGGAGAGCTAACTCAGGGATACTACATACTGAGCTACACATCCCTAGCCCGTTTACTCTGTTTGTTTAGTTTTGTTCTGTTTTGTTTTTGAGATGGAATCTCATTATACTAAGTTGCCCAGGATAGCACCCAATTTATGATCTTATTACCCCAACCTCCCAGGTAACACAAAACTTGACTTTTCAGACTAATAAATGACAAAGAGTTCCCTAAACAAAAGAAAAATGGGCAGATTACACATGATTTGACTACCAGAGTTTTTTAGTGCTCCTCCAAATATTCTGTAACTTTTATTATAACTTATTCCATTATATTAATTTATAATTTAAAATAAGATCATTAAATAATTCTAATATGATAATAGGCTATCTATGGACTATTTCTTTGGGAAAAATATCTCTGAAAAGGAAATGGTAAGCCCAATGTCAAATGCAAAGAGAGTGCAGATCAGACTAAAATCAGAGAAGACAGAATTATAAATCACAGTTTAGGCTTTCTCTTCATCAAAGTTTTAGCAAAATTGTGCTATATAAAATTTGGCACTTGGGCCCTATTTCTATATCTACAAGTTTTTATAGTTATTTCCATACTTATAACAAAATGTAGATTTAAGGAATGCTTAAATCTATAGTGTTCTATTATGGGTTACATTGTAATGGGGGATGTTAACTCTTCATTTATCTGAAAATTTAAAAATTACAAATGTCATGACTTTCCATAGCAAATACCTGCAATGTACTTAAATTTACTCATGGATTTTGCTATAATCTATGCAGATTATATCTGCATGGTACAGTCATCCCTTACATTTCATAATTTAATAACTGAGCTACTAATATAAAGATCTGTTGCTTTTAAACAACTCAGATTACAATTTACAACAATACATGATTTATATGATGATTCAGTACACTGTATACATATCACAAAACAATATTTACTCTTAGTAATTACTATGAACACTGACATTTTCTTACCTATTTAATTTTTTAAATGCTGTTTGTCATCATACCACAGTGATATATGTGCACCCATGTTTATAGCAGCACAATTTGTAATAGCCAGATCTTGGAAACAACCTAAGTGCCCATCAACTGAGGAGTGGATAAAAAAAGTTGTGGTATTTCTATACAATGGAGTACTACTCAGCTATAAAGAATGATCACATTGAGATATTTATAAATAAATGGACACGACTTGAGACCATACTCATAAGCGAAATAAACCAAACTCACATGTGTAAATACCGTATAGTCTCCCTAGTATGAGAGTTGGTAAGAGTATATAAGATTTTATGGTAAGCATGAGTCCCCATCTCATAGCTTTGAAGCCTTTCAATGTTTTCATTCATCAGTTGAAATGGTTTTATCCTGTTTTGTTTGACTTTATAATACGTGATGCTATGAACAGCTGTTTTGAAGAGAATAAAACATTATGACAGCTATTGCTGATTTAATACCGTCCTTCTTAGAAGTCCTATCAAGCTTCTATTCTTCTATTTCCATTGGTTCTATCTATCACATTGTGTCTTACTGGGATTTGAATATGTGTGAAAATATAAACAAAATTTTTTTTGAAAATGAGATATTATAGTACCTATTGATCATTCTCTGTTATTCGGTTTAGAATGCCCTGTAATTCTTTCACTTGTTGAATGGTTTTATACTTTTTTGTTATGTTTGATATTATTGTATTTGAAACTATGCTCAACTATAGCAGAGAAACAAATATTGTGATAGCTATTGTTAATGTCCGGTTGTCTTAATGTTAAGTATTGTGTTGCCTATGTTGTCCGGTTCCAATCTGCTCTGTACTGACCTCTTCTGTCTTATTCTCTTTAAAATAAAATGGAAAAAATAAAATATAATAAAATAAATGCTGTTTGTAACCTACTAACTTGATTTTAAAACCCACTAATGGGTCACAACCTGCAATCTGCAAAATATTATAATACTCTATAAGCACATATGGGGTATAAAGGAAGGATTGCAAAAATATTGTTCAATTACTTGGATCTGGCCTATAATCAGATTAACCTCACAACTATTTACATGTGAGCATATATACGTGTGTGTGTGTGTGTGTGTTGTGTGTGTGTGTGTGTGTGTGTGTGTAAATATGGGGCTTTTTGGGTGGTGCTAGGGATGGAACTGTGGGTCTCATTCATGCTAGCCAAGTGTTCTACCACTAACCACAACTACAGAGCCTTCCTCATGATTACTACAGACTTACATAAGCCTTGAATTTTATCTTAGCTGAAGATAGTAACACTCATCATTTAATTCTTTCTACAGCTTTAGCAAAAAATTGGAAATACTGTTTATAAACGTGTTTCAGGTGTGCAACAGCAGTACAGTTACTTTTGTAAAGCCAGGCACAATGGCACATACCTGCTATCCTAGCAATGTGAGAGGCAAGTTCAAGTCTCATGTGGGCAATTTAGTGATTTAGCAAGACTCTATCTCAAAACAAAACAAAATCTTTAAAGGAATGAGGATGTATCTCATTGCAAAGGCCTTATGTTCAAGCCCCAATATCACCGCCACCCTCAAAAAAAGAAAAGGAGGAGGACAAGCTAAAATGCGATGAGACAGTTTAATTACAAATGGAAATTCTGGAAATGATTATTTCAAGATAGAAAACTGAGGCACAATTTAAAAAATGTTAGCTGGACTTCAACAGAAGTAAGGGAAGAGAAATGGCCCAGGTATTACAGGCAAATTACAGAGTAGAGAGACCGTTCCAAAAGTGAAAGATACTCCACTGAAGCTGACTGGCGTAAGATTTGTGGGAAAGCAAAATATTTTTTATCTTCTTTTTAAATTAATCCAATACTATATTTAACACCACTAACTATTTCCTTTACCTATGTGTGTTATTTATATGTGTATTGTTGTCATTGTTGTTGTTGGCAGTTACATTCAGGCATGCTAAGAAAGCACCTTCTAACCCTTTTTCCCTTCTTTAGTTTCCATGTTACAGTATTTTGCTCTTTCTTTCTATGAACATTTCTATTAGTTACTTTTTGGGTTCCTCATCTCCATATTCTGCAGCCACACTTGTTTTCACATTTTACAAGTACTATTCAGTTACACATGTTCACTCTTCACACTCACTATTACCTGCAATGGCCAACTTTTACCGTAAAACACCAGATAGTAAATATTACAAAGGCCTGGCAGGCCAAGAGGCAAAATCAATATTATGTAGGTACTTATATACGAAAAGGGAACAACAACTTCCTCATTTCTCCTACTTTTAAAATTAAACCAGTATTGCTCCTGAAGTTCTCAATTCTTCAAGCAATTGTTCTTGACAAATGGTTGAGGCTTTGACATTTATTTGAGTTTATTTGCCCAGATTCATTCATGTTTTTTGCTTTTGAAAAGAAATTATGCTGTGCTAAGAAATTCTGTTTTCAATTTTCTAACTTTTCTGATCACTTCCTTCCTGTGAATTGAGAATGTGGTGGTGAGTGCCTATTCAGGCCATGGAAACAAGTACTATATTCTACCAGTAGAGCTACAGTCTGGTTGCAGAAGAAATACAATGTTTTGCCACTTACTTCATTTAAAGACAATCTACTCTTCTATCCATTGAAGCATATCTGAAGACTACTCTCTTTCCTTTAATATGAGCATCCACTATTAATAAAATAATACAATGTCATAGTATAATAATATGTACACTGATCAAAATGCTACCAAGTAATAACTGTCATTGTAGTTTACAAAAATATACATAAATCAGTAAGTATAGCTATGTTCCAATATAATTTTATGCAGGCTGAGGTTTAAAATTTAATATTCACGTATCACAAAATAATACTCTTCTGATTTTCAACTATTTTAAAATGTAAAGACGATTCTTAGCTTGCAAACTACACAAATAGAAGGTGGAACAGATTAAAGCTTAGAACTCTGCAGTGTTATTTACCCTCTAAAAGTATGAAAATTATACATCAAACTCACTGAACAGATCACATGACAATTCAAACCTAACGTATTCTAAATTGAAGTGATCATATTCCTATACACTAAATTTTCTCCTTTCTAGCATTCTTCAGTTCATCACCAACTAACTGGTAAATCCCACAAGGGAGACCCTAGACAAAAGGGAATAATTGTGCATCCTCTCTCATGGCCAAATGTTACTTAGAGTACAAGTCATAGACAAAAAAACCCCCACTCTTACAAAGAAGAAACAAACAAAAAACAAAACTTCCTTTTCAATGAACAAAAGAAATTAGTATTATAAATGAAACAAATGAGTAACATTTTGGCCATTCTTTTAAGATCATGACACACGATATGTTAACCATTGGTATTCTCTATTTTGTTATGAAATTTTATTTTTTCAAAGAAGAGTATTTTTATATCTTTATTAATATCTATTTGCATTTTATTAAAATATGAAAGTTCTAGTTATTTATTGCTAAACTATTCCTAAACCCATGCCCTCTTCTTCATCTCTACTTGGATATTATCATCTTTACTCAAATCCTTATCATCTATCAACTGAATACTTAAGTCTTCTAGTCTCCTTGCCTCTAGTTTTTCCCTGAAATACATACACAAAACTGCTGCCTGCATGTTCTGTGTCAAATGAAAAGCTATCTCACTATCCTTGAAATTAGAATAAAATCTGACTCCTTAGCATGACTTATACTCTATAACTGTAATGATTTATAGTTAGTGTGTAACTCTCTTGCCCTATTTGCTATGCTCCAACCATACTAGCCTTCCTCTCATGCCTCAAGACAACCCAATTCCTTTCCTTCCACAGTATTACCAGAACGGTTTTCAAATTTTGCTTCATGAGGGACCTCTGAGTAACACCAAAGGAAGGCAAAAGAAGGAAGAAGAGATCAGTTAAAGGCAGTTCCATTTCAATATGCTTTATGGTTTAAGTTTTAGTTATGCCATTAAAAATCACATACACTGGAGTTTCATGACCAAAAAGAAAAAATGTATGAATTTAAAACATGGTTTTGAGAGCCTTATTTACTTAGTAAAACATATAAAGGACAATATGACATGACTTTCTCATCCCTCCCCCCTCCTCCTCCATCTGCTTAATCCATTTTCCATCAATATGAATGGCACAAACTGTTTCCAATCTCTATGCTTTTGCTTGCTAAATCCTCTCTGCTTCTTTTTCTCAATTTAGCTAATTTATATTTATTTTAAAAGAATCTTCATTTTAATGTCTTTAAATAAATACAGTATTTTCATCATCTGAAACATGGAAATATTATTTGCTTGCCTTTTAACTTATCCTCTGGTTCCTCTCATGTGAATATAATAGCACTGCAAGGTTCTTTGTCTGTCTTACTGCTATGTCTCCAGAATCAAGAGAACAGTGCTCAACACACAGCACACATTCAAACAAATATTTGGGAAAATATGTCCTAGTAGATTTTATATCCCAGATTTTAGCAGTGTATGTATACTAACTAAATTCTCCCTCTCCTTCTCAGGGTGGTAGTGAGGATTTAACCTTGGGCCTTGCTAATGGTAGGCAGGTGTTCTACCACTGAGTTACAACCCGGTCCTTTTTATTTTGAAACAGGGTATTGCTAAGTTGGCCTTGAACTTGTGTCCTGTTGTTTCAGCCTCCTGAGTAGCCGGAATTAGAAGTGTGCGCTATTTCAACTGGCTTGTTTCCCTCTACATCCTTATTTAGTCTCAACTGGTAGAGATTCTAATATTTTTATTTTCCTTCAAGATCTCACCCATTTTTGTGAAATGGTTCAGGATGTGAATATAAATGTGGCACATGACCTCTGTGAAAAATAAGTAAAAACCTAAAAAGGAACAGAACACTGTGAAGACAATACACTGAGAAAATTATAAAAATGAAGAATTCTGAATACCTTCTTATAAAATATACATGATTGAAATTAAATCAGTTTCAACTGAGTTTTGACTTGCTTATATTCCAGTGGAAAGAAGCTGAACCAGCCAGAGTACAAAATGTTCATATCATGTATTTAAGTTACACTCCACAAAATGCAGTGCTTTTTCTATTTAGAATCATTTAAATAATATTTAAGAAGAAAACAACACGAAATTCTGCCACTAAAAATTCTTAGGATACAAAAACATATAAAAACGATTCTTACTAAATTATTGTCATCCTGGAAAGCATAGTGCAAAGTTGTAATCCACTTGTTGTCTCCATTCACTAACACGTCCCTTTCTTCACGAAAACATGCTGTCTGAAAAGGAAGGGAAAAAATTTTTACAGAACACTTTACATGAAGGTAGAAAATATGCAAACAGCTGCTATATTAATTCTACTCTGGAAAAGGAATACATTCAATATTAAATGACTTTTCAACAACTCAAGTTTTAAAGTAGAAACCGAACTCCTGGGATAAATCACTTAGGAAAATGATTTATTGGAAAAAAATACTGTTAATACAATTCAAAATAGTAAGAATGCAAAGAACAATTTAACCAACAAACACAGACCAAACTACCACCCAAATAATATAAATGTTCACATTTTGCCCACTTCCTTCTGATCTTATTTTTAAAGTGGTGAGCTTTCTTCCTACCCATTCTCCTCCTTTCCTTCCCAGATGTAATAAATAATTTAAAGATATTACAATGTATCTATATACTTTGACTACACATGTATATATGTCCAAAATAAGAGAAATGATTTGTACTTTGAAAATTTACATGCTTATTGTAATTTTATCATTTTGCTACTTAATTACTTTTTAACTAAATAATGACTGTATTTCCCTTTTAACTGTTATGGTATTCCATTGTTTGAGTATATAAGAACTAACAGATGTAAACCCCAATCATAGGAATGTAAGTTTTTTACAGTTTGTGTCATTACAATAAAAATATTTGTACATGTGTACAAGAGCTGCTCTACAGTATATATTTAAGAGTAGAAATTCCATATATAAGCAAATTTCAACTTTACCAATGATAGCAATTTTCTTTTCCTAGTTAAATAATACCTCCCACAGTGTACAAAGCTCCTCTTGTCCCCACATTTTTAACCACATTTGGCATTAATAGACTTTTAAGTGGCTGCCAATATGATGGGTATGAAACAATATCTTATTGTTCTTTTAATTAACATATTCCCAATTACAACTGCACATGAATAGATTTATATATACTTATTGCACACATAAACTTTCAGAATGGATGTTCATCTCCTTTGCCTATTTTCTCCCTTTTTTTTTTTTTTTTTACTGATTTGTTAAAGCTTTAATTTATTTGAAGAATATAGCTCCACTATTATAAAAGTATATCCTGGAATATCATAGAAACAATAAAAAATAATTTTATATAATTCTATAATATATAATCTTAATTTTAATTAAAAGTGAAAAATCTATACTAGAAACTTAAGAACTGAAGGAAAATATAGAAAGTAAAGGTCTCCCTAAGCCATAGCCCCACAGTTTTACTGATCAACTGTTGTGTTCAAAAGTTATTACCTTCAACTCTTATGTTCAATATACTTTCAGAAAATCTCAGAATATACATAAACATACACACACTATGTATTAATATAGTATCCCACTTCTCCTATTTTTGTTTCTTTTTATTTACACAAATGAGATCATAGCGCTCTATAGATAGTTTGCCCAAGAAACAATATATTGGAACACCTTTCTGTCTTAGTACATAGAACCCTACCTAATGTTTCTTAATGGATATACCACATTATGACACAGTATGCTATATGTAACAGGTGCTTTGTTATTACCTCACAAGGTAAATTAAATAGTCATGATCTACAAAACAACAGTGATATACAATCGATCTTAACAACTCCCAAATAAACTTTATTTGGGCACACAGAATTTCCAAAATCAGACATTAAATGGCAACATCAGAGAAAACACTAAAACAAATAAAGCTTAATTAAACCAATTTAAATGGACAGTTTTACCTGCTTCAGTTCATTTCACGAGAAAACAAAATCATGTGACCTACTTATCACTCAGTTCAATTTTAAAGCTGAACTGAAATGAAGTTATAGTTAACTACTAACATTTTAGAGAAGTTATAAAGGCTCTCAAAGCCTAGGAGACTCCTGTCTCCAGGCTTTATTATTGCTATCGAAATTCCAGATGCTCAAACTAGAGTCATCATTTCATCTGATTAATGACTTCCACTGAAATTCCAAAGTCTTCAAAAGAAGACTGACCTATGAGTTCTAGTCTACGCTAAAAAGTTTATAAAATAAAAATACACAATGAACTATAGTAGAAAATTTCAAACATACATAAAAGTAGAGAAACTAATATGACAACCCTTTCCTCCCAAAGGATTATCATGCAATTTCAATTATTTTACTGGTCAATCTTGTTTCATTACAAATTTAGCCTTTACCACCTGCCCTCAGCTCCACAAGTGCACACACACATACACATACACATACACATACACATACACATACACATACACATACTATTTAAAACAATTCCTATAAATCATATGATTTCACTCATAAATATTTAGCTATTAAGCTATTTTTATTAGTACCTCAGATACTAAATCTTGATGTAAAGCACAGAATGTCTGTAAACAGTTTACCTTTTTTGCCTCGCTGTCACATTGTCCTAGCAGATTGTAACTGCAGAGGGGAACTAATGACACCTAGCGAACAGAGGCCAGGGATGCTACTAAACCTGGAATGTACAAGACAGAATCCACAACAAAGAAATACCCAGCCCCAAAGGTCAACAAGAAGCCCTGTTCTAGATCAGTATTAACCAAACTATGACACATGTAAATTCAGGGGTTCACACAGTGTTCAGGGAACTCAAATGGCTAAAGGATATAAGAATGTCTACTTCAATTACCTTTTTAAAAAAATATGTTTTAAAATTTTCCTCCATTAAAAGCAAGATAGTTGAATCTAAGAATGCAACAAACATGTAGGAGAGGTTATTGGAAAGCGTAACTTCTTCAGATTCAATCACTCACTTTGTCAAATGTTTAACCAAACACTCTGCTTGCCATAGTAATGTGGTTGCTATTCACGTTATAGTTTCTTGTATTTCACATTATTCAAATTTCATCCTTAATAGACTATTGGGATAAAGAATAGAAGGAATATTTACATTAAAACCTAAATTAACAAGGACCATATATAAAAATAATAGTAATTCTGTAATACTGTCACACGATTCTCTTCAATATACTCATAAAGTGTCTTCATCAAATTAATGATCTTATGTAGCACAACAGAACTGCATATGTACTTGGAAATCATGTGCCACAATGAAGAAATCTACAGATGCTTATATCCACTTTGGCTTTTTATTTATTAGAAATAAAGTCCTCTCTCTCTTGCAGAAGAGTATTATCACAGAAAAACACTTTTAAAAAAAACTGAGTGTTTCTCTCTGATATAATATCTAATGAGGGCAAAGTCAAAATTTTCATGGTTAAAAAATAACACAGAATAAAATAAACCCGAATCTGAAGGACAAAAATAAAATAAAATAAATTGAATTTTAAATTGAAAAATGCAAAAATGAGTTCTTAATACAGCATAATATCATTATAGTTTTAAGTATCCATTTTATATATTTGGTGGTATATATTTGGTGGCCAAAGCAAACATTAGAAATATCAGTTTTTTTAGCTTGTCAGTTTTTTAGCTTGATATAAATAAAGAGACATTTGACAACACTCATAATTTCCAAGTGTGTGCAAACGGATACATTTTGAATCTAAAAATATACTGGTCCAACTTTTCTAGAAGACAATTTATTCTGAAGCAATTCCTATCAGAGTTTAAATGAACTATTATTCCCCAGCTCTAGCCCACGAGTGTTGGTAGGGGAGTTTCCAAAGATGGCGGACCGGTGGGTAGCAGGAGAGAGAGGCAGCTTAAATGCCTCTCTGAGAGAGACAGCTTAAACGCCAGAATTTAACACCCTGGAGAGACCCAAACAGAGAGAGATGGACTCTCTCAATCCAGGAAGAAGCTAAAGTTTAAAAAAACGCTCAAATATGACGTCCCGGGACTACCATTAGTGAAGATAAAATCAGCAAGCATGGCGCCCTCCTCGAGCCGCCTGAATTCCTGCCTGAGAGCAACTTGACCAACCGAACTGCGCCGATGTGACTGGCTTCAGCAGCCGGAGCGTGGAGCTGAACATCCCTGCACGTGGCTTGCCCAGAACCGGCCCTGCACATGACCCACCCAGAGGCACCGTGAATTTGCGCCGCAGCTGCACTGAAGTCAGAAGTCTGGGAGCCCAGCAGTTCTCAGGGACCAGCATCAACACGTGGTGAGTGATGGGAATAAGACCCTCCCACGGGAAAGGGGAAACTGACTGGAACACATGTTGGATTTGGGCAGGACAGCCTTAACTCCATAAGGAAGTGGCTTCAGTTGGTTGCTCCCCTGCCAAGCGGATTGGTGGAATCTGCTTGGATTGGGCCGCGCCCTTGGCCAGTACCCAGTGGGTTGCTACAAACTAATTCGCTGAGCACAGCTGCACACTGATGCAGTGAAGGCCTGCAAAGGTTGACTGGCCCGGAGGAGAGGAGCCAGCACACACTGCACTTGCTTGAACTTCACTCTCTGATAGCGGCCGGCAGAGGGCAGAAGCCCCTAGCCTGCATGCTCCAGAGGAGCCTTAACTAGCAAGTAAAGGGGCTGGGAATTACACTGTACACTTGTATGGAAGGAGCCAAAAACATGACGAGAGGGAGAAATAACAAAAAAACCCCAACCCCAACCCCAACCCCGAGAACATTGATAGAGGAGAGTAAATACAAAAGAGAGTGAGGGAAGCAAAAACGCAACATCAAACACAGCGATAGCAGACATAAAGAGCGATCTTCAGGACCTCATAAGCAGGATCAAAACTGAAATACAAATTCAAATTAAACAAGAGATAAGTAGATTAATAAAAGAAAGGCTGGGCACCTCTCAAGAAGACACAGACGGAAGAATGGAGAAAGACAAAAGGAAAGAAAAATTTAATGAAGAAAACAAAAAAAACCCTAGAATTCATGAAGCAGATTCAAAGAGATTATCAGGAAACTAAAGACTCCATAGAAAACGGGCAAAACTGCTTCAAAGAAACCAAAGATAAACTATCAAAAATTGAACAGAGGCTTGCAAAGTGTGATCATGAAACGGAAGATCTCTTAAAAATAACAAGGGAGCAGGCAGTAACAATTGGAAGGCTAGAGGACAACAAGAGGATCTAACTTAAGAATAAAGCATGTAAATGAAGAAGCAGGAGTCAAAACAGAGGAATTGCAAAGGCTATTCACAGAAATCATTAAGGAAAATTTCCCAAGCATAGAAAAAGGAAATGATATGCAGATTTATGAAGCATACAGAACTCCAGCCACCTACAACCAAAACAGAGCTACACCTAGACACATAATAATCAAGATCCCAGAAATTCAATATAAGAACAGAATATTAAAAGCCATCAGAGAAAACAAACAGATCACCTATAAAGGAAAACCCATCAAAATCACAGCAGACTTCTCCACACAGACCATCAGGTCAAGAAGAGCTTGGAGTGAAGTAATTCAAGCGCTGAAGGAGAACAACCTCCAGCCCAGATTGATGTATCCTGCAAAACTCTCTCTAGAATTTAATGGAGAAAAAAAGATGCTTCCATGACAAAGAGGAACTTGGAGAATTTGTGACCACCAATCCAACCTGACAAAAAATACTGAAGGACACTTTAGAGAGAGAGAGAACAAGAATACGAGCATTTCAGGAACAATGGCAGAGAGGCCTCAGTGAACCGGGCAGACAGTGGAGTGGAAGAGAAAAATAGACAACCAATGGCAGAAAAACAGAATAGCAGAAATAAGGCAGAGAAGATTGGCTGTAATCTCTAGTATAGATGGCCTTGAAATAGTAACAGAGAGAAACACAGGCAGAGTAGATCAGGAGATAGGGTCCATTGAGATGCTCTATATAGGGAGGCAGTGGGACCCAAAACAAGCAGTGCACCCTATGGGAG
>PVJX010031067.1:0-21490 GCA_004027295.1 Dolichotis patagonum
GTGTTTCATATTCCAGAGTATATTCTATCTTATTAAAGTTTAGTGGAACCTTGAGGAGTATCAGTTGGGTGAAGTAGTGGACAGATGTCCATTACACCCAGATGACTGATGATGCTGTTGAGTTCAATTCCATCCTTACTAATATTGTACATTTTGTATCTGTATATAGTTTTTGCAGATGGGTATTAAACTCTAAATATTATAGGAGTTTTCCTTTTACTTCTGTCAGCTTCTGTTTCATGTATTTTGATGCTATGATTTTGGGTACACATACATTAATGATTGTGAGGTTTCTTAGATGAATTGATTCCTTTTTAATTAAGTAATGTCCATGTAGAAAATTATTTTATTTTGATAATGTAAAAGTATTCCATTTCCTTGATATAAAATGAGTATAGCTATTTCTATTATCTTTGATTGGCTGTAGCATATTTGTTTGAGGATAAAATTGTTTTAAAATCATATACTATAAAGTGTTTGGAATAGTGCTAGCCACATGTGAGCATTTGTGAGCATTAGAAAATTTTAGTAATAATACTGTATTGTGTCTAAGTCCTACTTCCTGGGTATAATATTCAATCTGACTTCTCTAAGGATGCATAATTCATGGTTTTCCAAGGCATAATTTCTTTCATTCATCCAAGTTGCTATCTTTCCCTTTTTCATGTAGATACTCACCAGTCATTTTTGCTTTTGTTTCTCGGTGTGTTTGCCATTGTACTTGAAACATCATTAGCTCTTTTTCTTACCCTTGATTTGTGTTCAGTCTGAAAAGTATGTTTGCTTGGTTGTCATAGTGTACATAACTTAGAAAGGAACGGAGAAGGCTTGCCTCGGGTCTGGGTCTTTGGGCCCTGCTTTTACTATTCCATGTGCTCTTTGAACTTTCTGGGTGTTTCCAGTCAAAAGTAGCAGTGCCCAGTTAGGAGCTACCAAGTTTAGAGACTGTTCTCTGGCTCAAAATTTACAAGGTTTCATGTGAAATTGGTTTGGTTCGCCAAAAACAGTGTGCAGTTAGTAGAATAGGTGTCCAGTTATTCCCCTATCAGACTGCACAGCGCTGCCTCCGGTTGCTGGGTGCTGTTGTACAGGACGGCACCATTGTTGTTATTTGATCTCTCATGTTTTAGCACTCTTCTCTCTAGAGCTGTGGCATTCCTCCCTGCCTTCTTGTCTAAACAGTCTTCTAAGTTATTTTCTCTTACAGATTTACACTTTGATAAATGTATCTAATAACACACGTATTTACGTTCAAGTGTTTGTAAATTATGTATTGCTGCACTGTGCTTGGTGCCTGTTGTAAGCTTGCAGTCCTTTCCATTTATCTTGACTAAAAAAGAGAAAGCTTCTCTAGATAAAGCAATCAATGTATTATGAATGTTAAATTATAATTTTTCAAAATAAATTTGCTTTTTAAACAAATTATTCCTGCACATTAAACTAATAACTGTTTCAGAATTAATTAATTCTAAATTCTTTCTGGTTAATGTAACAAATTTCTGAGACTATAATCATTTTTTAATGATTCTCTTTTATTTGGTTGGGTGAAAAATACTGTATTACTTTATTAAATCACCTTTACTCATTTTATTTTAGATGACTTACACCATTACAATTGATGGAAAAATATGTACCCTGCATCTCAGAAAACAGTAAGATACAACTTTCTGTCTCACAAAAAGAGAGAAATATATTTTAAAATGTTACTCTTTTAAAGATTTGTACAGAATTTAAATTCAGGAATTTAGTATAATGCAGAGTTGTCTTATCAGTCCACTTCCCAGTTTATGATTCATTAGATCTTGAACATTATATGTATGATGCTCTTGTGTTTTGATTAAGAAATAATGGACATAAACCTGGGCATAGCGGTGCACACCTGTAATCCCGGCACTCAGGAGGCTGAGGTAGGAGCATTGCTACAAGTTTGTGGCCAGCCTGGCTACAGAGTGAGTTCAAGGCCCACCTGAACTACCTAGTGAGACCTTACCTCCTCCAAAAAGAAAGAGGCACCATAATTGGAAGTATTCAACTAAGTATGCGTCTTTGAACCCAAGAACACTAAGTTATTTATTAAACATATCTGATGTGAAAACATATGAAGTTACTCATTAAGTTATTATTGATAGTAAATTGAAATATTGGCATGTTTTTTTCTGTGTTCATTGGACATGTTTATTTTTAAGAATCTTGTTGAATATACTTAATTCAGGGATTTCAGTAACTTGTTGCAGTGCTGCAACCAGTGGCTCTGTGCCAGTTTTAGGATGTCTTAGAACATACTCTTTCCCACGGAAGGGCCCCTTGTCATTTCAGCTCATGTCTGTGTCCGCCCACAACTCCAGGCAGAAATCAACTTGCTTTCTATTTCTTGGTTGGTCTGTCTTAACAATTACCATTTCAAAAGTCAAAAGGCATCTTCTGTGCCTGAAGCTTTTCAAACACATCTGTAACACCTACATCTATGTAGTTGCCTACATCTATGTAGTTGGCCAAGGCTGCGGAACAGTATTCTCAATTTGTGATACCCCTACTTAATTCAGGCCTACTGAGCTCATGTTGGCCTCTTTGGTTTCTAGCTTCACTAAAAATATTTTGGGGCAAGATTATCAGTGTACTTCATGTTTTTTAAGGTCATGCTTGTTTTTCATTGTTTTATTTTTCTGCACTAACTGGTAGCATTTGGCATAACTGCTCAGGGTGTTTCCCCTAAAATAACTGGCTTCACTCAGCCTCCAGAGTGTCCCAGATACCATGTCTTGGTTTGATTTCTATCATTGTTATTACTTCTTGTGTTTGTGTGTTTGTCTCTCTGCTTTCCAGATTCCTCATCATCTATTTGTAGAAAGTATCATGGGACTGATTTGAATTTATTTTTTAAAAAAATATATTCAATCATTTGATCTTGTGGCTTTAATTATCATCCCTGTGTGGGTTGCTCCTAAATTTATATCTCCATTTGATCCCCTCAAATGGATGCCATCTTTGTTTATTTTACTTATTTCATGACCACATGTATACTAGGACTCATACAAGTAAAGTTTTGAAAAATAATTTCCCGGTCCCGTATATATATTTCCCATCATCATCTCCGTAAGTTCTATTCTTCCATTTTCTCAGTAGAAAAGAAAAAATGGAGAATGGAAGAAATAAAAAGCACCATGAAATCCTCCTTGACATCGTTTTCTTCCGTTGTCCCCCAGACCCGGTGTATTGTTAAATCCCACGTGGTCTGCATTAATGCATCTCTGAATCGCGCCTGTGCTGTGCTGATGGAGCCACCACATCTGGCCGAGCTAACAGTAACAGTTTTCTAACACAGTTGCTTGTTTCTGTGCATTTGCCTCGTAGATTCTTCTCCACACGGCACTGAGCCTGATGCTCTTCCAGTGTTGGTGTGCTACTGTCTTCATTTACTGGAGCTCTCGCGGGTAGGTGGTCTCCAGGCGGCCACCTCTTCTCCTGCCTCAGTTCTTCATCCAGTGGTCCCCTCATGTTGCCCAGCTCTTCTTTGTAAAGTTATACCCAAAAATAACTGTCTAGAGTAACTTTTCTGACTGGGAATCCACCTGGCTTCTTCCTCGCATCTTTAATCATTCATTCTGTGGGCCTTTCCATGTCATACTACACACATTTTCTTAACCATCCAGATAACAGCCCCCAGCCAGTGTGCTAGCAATATGTATCTTTAATTGTCATGAAGCCAAAGATACCTTTTTAATTTTAGAAGGAGTAAAGCAGAACACTAAAATGAAGCAAAACAAAACAGTAATAGGACAGTAGGAAATCCACAATTGTCACTATATTACATATTGTTATCTTCTGAATAGATATTCAGACTGCTGGCCCCAGGCCCACAAATCAATCAAACAACATACATGTCAGGCTACTCCTCTGTTTTAGTTATTTTGGTTATTATCATCTCAGCCTGGGTAACATCCAGTTGCTGACTGGTGGTGGGGACAGGGCTGGAGGTGGCGGCGGCCTCCTTGCTGGGTCTCCCCAGTCTAAGGGGTCTCTTTCAGCACACAGGGAGGCTGCTTGGCTCCCTCACTGCTTCTCCCTGGCTAGTAGGGCCTCTGTGGGCACACAGGGAGGCTTGTTCACTGCCATATCCCACCATCCAGAAGAATGATTGTCATGCAGTAGATAAAATACTAAATATCATCTGAAGACATAAGCAGGAAAAAGATGCAAATATATAACAATGAGTCAGTCTATTGTACCGCTAATAAGGCTTCCTATCGCAATAGTTGTATCAATTGCAACCACAGTGCCACGGTAAAATACCCAATTAAATCATTTATTATATGAATGCTAGAGAGTCAGCATTTATTTATCTTACTTTTATGTTTATATTCATATTAAATTAATGACTTACCCTGTATTTATTGATTTATTTCTAGGTCATTCTTATCCCCCAATTTTTTGGTTTATACATATAATGAAACTGAATCTTTGCATTCTGAGTCTTCATATTTTATGGTAAGAGTCAGATATGTTAAACATTTATTATAACTTTTTACTATATGTTTCTTTGTTAAAATGGAAACATCATTGCAATTAGATTATTTTGTTCCAGGTTGACACTTTTATTATTTTTTGTTTATATATTTGGTGTGTTCATCGTATTAACAGAATTCTCTTTCAGTGGAATCTTGCCTTTGCCTTTAGAGTAGTTTTTTCATTTGTCTCACCTGAGATCTGAGTCCCTGGAATCTTATCAGCGCACACCTTCTGTTTAAGTGTATCATTGTGTACAGCATTGTGTACATAGATGATACTCAGTGTTTGTTGGCTTGATTTTTGTATATCAGTTTCATTTTAAAAGCATACAACCACAGTGTAGAGTTTGGGAAGGAAAGGAAAAAAGTCTTCTGTTACTCTATCTCTCAAACTCAAACCCTGTTACAATTACATTTCTTCTCAGTTTTTTGCTTTTTTCAGTGCTGGGAATTGAACCCAGTACCGTGAACTGCTAGACAAGCACTCTGCCACTGAGCCTACTTACCGTCCTGGTATTGAAAAGGGTTTATTCTGTATAACTCTGACTTCTTATATTGTTAATTGTTGTATATAGAAATGTGATAGAGGTGGGCTCCACGTGCAAAAGAATATTCATGAGTTTCCATGTGGTGAAGTGTAAAGGGTTATTAAAAATATTTTTCCTAAAATTTTTCATTAATAATTCTGCACAACTCATTACATTATTATTGGCAAATAGTTTGACCTCTTGAGTCTTCTGAAGTGTATAACGATGCTTTTTTATTCATAAAGAATTTGAGTGTTTATACTGGTCCATCCTGTGTTTTTAGATGCATTGCCATTACCACGGATATGCTGAAGAGTTTCCAAATTCTGTTGTGATACTCAGTGTCTGCTCTGGCCTCAGGTACTAACACCTTACAGGATAATCACACATGGAGAATGCAAGATGCACGTAGTGGCTAGCAGGCATAAATCAGGAAAAATCGAAGTTTCTTTTCTGACGGCCATACTTTTATTTATGTAAATGTTAATACGTGGACCTAAATTTCCATTCAAATGAAATGAATCCTGGAAGTTTCCAGTGGAGATCTTTCCAGTATGCTGGGCAGGAAGGAACAGTTTCACAAAGGAGACTTTAGAACATCCTTCTAAATGTTTTGTGGGCTTTTCTATCATATCTTAATTATGGAGAATGATCTAATTAATTATTTAAATATAATAGGCTTCTGCAGTATGATTTCAGTTTAATACATACTAGACAAAAATAACTAAAACTCCTCACAGGTAAACAGATAAGTGATTTTCATCACTCATTATGAGACACTTATTACAAGTCTACCAGAGTTAGGATGTGCTGGAGCAGAGAGAAAAAAGGATTGGTCCTAACTTCCTTTTTATTTTAGTATCCAATTTCCAGAGATTTTCAGGTCAATTAAAAAAATTTACATTCTGTGAATATGATTTTCATACATATCAACATCTTTAGGCTTCTATTAGGCATATCTATTCCCTTTATTTTAACCTCTGTAAGGACAAGAATTTTATTTTTGGAATTCTCAATACATATCTCAATTCTTTATAGTCTTATTTAATATATTTAATACATCTTGAATGCCTGTAATTGCTATTCATAAATTGACAGAATACCCTTTTCAATACATTTAATTCTTTAACATGCAAGTAAAATTAAAGCAGATATGGTGTGTGTTGCTTGGGATAGATTACAAAATGCCAATAGGAAAAGGCAGTGCATTGAAAATATGAACTTTACTATTGTTTCTTATTTCTCACAGTACTTAAGATTATAATTATGATGGAATTGCAGATTTTTTATAATTATTTTTTCTCTGAATGTTTAGGGGATTGCTGCAGTTTGAAAATATCACCTATGGAATTGAACCACTGGAATCTTCATCGAGATTTGAGCACATAATTTATCAAGTGAAAAGTGACAGTCAGGATATACCAATGTTAGCAAAAAATTATAGCCATATTCGGCAGAAAGACCAATTCTCTAAAGATCATTTAAACCCAGAGGTAACTGTCACACTGATGTTATGACCTACCAGGAAATTATCCCTGTGTATTGTTTTTACTCACGAAAGGAAGCTACTTAGCTGCTGAGTAAAATATAACCTTAATGTTTTCTTTCTATATTTTGAAATAAGACATCTAAATTTCATACAAAATACCCACAAAATTATGTAGATATTATGTTTTTAAGGTTTTAAAGATGTATTATAAGGTTTTTAAGATGTATTGTAGAATATTTATTTTTTACTTTTTTTTTTGGTAAGGGGGATCAGACTCACGACTGCGTGCTTGCAAGACAGATGCTTATGCCACTGAGCTAAATCTTTGACCTATTTTTTACATTTTTAAAACAAAATGCTATGATTTAAACAATTAGCAATACCAGAAATGCAGAACCAGTAGCCTGGTAAAATTGTTTTTCACATGCTGATATGTAGCTTTATACGTTACCTGAAAATATCTTTGGAAAATAGGCAATCACTTGAACATTACTTAACTATCTTCTTTTCCTGGTAGACTGGATATAGATTTCTTGGTGACAGTCTTTTCTTTCCTTACAGTGTAGTGTGCCACTATCTGGTGTCCATGATCTGTAATGAGAAATCAGCTGTTAGTCTGACCAAGAAACCCTTGTACATGATGTGTCTTTTTTAGGGGGCTGGGGATTTAGCTCAGTGGCATAAGTGCCTGCCTTGTAAGCACATGGTCGTGAGTTCAATCCCCGGTACTGATTAAAAAAAAATGTTCATAGTGTGTCTTTTCTCTATCACTGCTTTCAGAACTGTTTCTTTGTTTTTACCTTATCCTGTCTGTCTCGTGTTTATTCTACTTGGAGTTCAAAAGAACTTCTTGAATTTGTAAATTAATGCCTTTAACATCAATTTTGGGAAACTTGGGGCCATTAATGCTTCAATTCTTTGTCCCTGTATCGTCCTCCTCTCCTACTGGTATATGCTAAGATGCTTGCTTAGTGTCCCACAGGGTTTTCAGGCACTCTATCTCCCTTATTTTTTCTTTCTCTTCCTCAGGCTATGTAATTGATTTATTACCAAGTTCACTGGGTTTTTTTCTTCTATACTGTTCAAGTCTGCTCTTGTGCCCCTTAATTACCTTTAACTTTAGTTACTGTATTTTTCAGTTCCAGAATTTCTATTTCATTCTTGTCACTTGTATCCTTTTATTTCTGGAGATACCATTTCAATGTTTTCCATTGTTTATAAATTATTGCCTTTAGTTCTTTGTAACTATTTAAAATAGCTCATTTATTTTTCTATTGTATCTAACATCTACTCTTCCTCATAGACATGATTTTTTTCCTTTTTGTTGCATATGGGTCATATTAGTTTGGTGCTTTATCTGTATCAGGTTTTTTGAAGACTAAAACTGTATTTTCTAAGTAATCCAATGTAGTAATTCTTTGCAGTATTTTCTGTCCCCATCCCAGGGTTAAATCTTATCATTGATTGCTTTTGATGTTCATCGTGTGAATTTTCTAAACTGGTTCCTTAAAGTTTTTGTTCTTTGTTGTCTTTAACTACTGAGTTAGAGATGGGGCTGCCTGTGGCCATAGTCACTTCCTGCTTGTGTAGAGCCTCACAGCCAGGCGGAGGTGAGGGTTTGGGCGGAGGTGAGGGTTGGGGCTCTTTCCTCAGCACACATTCAGCTTTAAGCATGTGCTTACCGTGCACTGAGGGAGATCCCACAGATTCATAGAATTTTTAAATTAGCTTTTCACATCATGGTCTGTAGCTTTTCTTTTTAAAGCTTTGGTTAGCCTATTTTTTGCCCCATTTTTATTCATTGTTAATCAGTACCTAATAAGTTAATAAAACAGGACTGCAATTGTTTTCAAACAAATATCTTTGGGAAAAACAATTTTAGCTTTAGTAAGATCTGATTTTAATCAGCTTGAAGTGTGTCTCAGGAGCACATGCAGTCAAACAGACAGTTCTCTGGTAAGAGGTTTGAAAAATGCTCCACCCCACTCCACCAGCCTGACAGTGCTCCTGGCAAGTGCAGGCTAATGAGTGATTCTAACCTACAAATTAAGATTCCCACCAAAATAACTTCACTCAGTCATTTCTCATGAAGAGCAAACAAAACAGAAAACACTTTTCACTATGTGGGAAGCCTTTGGTTAATTGCAGGATCTCTGTAAAGTTAATTCTAACAATTGTCATCAGTTCTCTTTAGTTGCTTGTTGGAGACAATTTTGAGGTTTCTCACTGATGTCACTGTTTCATGAATTTCATTCAACATGTTTTTATAACTATGAAATATAAAATTTTTCTAATTTTCCTTATTTCTTTATTGACCCATAGGACATTTAGAAGTGTGCATATTTTGAAATTTTCTAGACTGACTTTAGTATTAATCTTCAATTACATTTCTCCATGTTCTGATGATAGATTTTACTTAGTCTATGCATTTTTTTCTATATTTATTATTTAGTTGTGTCATGTAGAATTTAAAGATGTCTGTTAGATCACTTGTGTGTGTTCTTCAAAAGTTTGATTTCCTGTAAGGAATTTATAGTTTATTCCTGCTATCACAATATCTCATCTTATAATTTTAAAACTCTGTTCTCTTTGCGTATACATTGATTCATTTATTGAGACAGGGTCTCACTATGTGGTTGGTCTCAAATTCGTGATCCTCTTTCTTCAGCCTTCCGAGTGCTGGGATTATAGGAGTGCACCACCACACCTGTCTGTATTTTTACTTTTAGTGGTATATTGTCATTAATTGTTACATTAAAGTAATCTGAAATTAGTTTGGTAGACTGCCTCTGTTTACTTTCACTATCATCTGTTTTGTCTAGAGGTTTATAAGAAAATTACTGTAACATATGTTCCACAAGCAAGTACAGCGAACCATTTTGTATTTTGTACATTCTTTCCAACTTTAAGGTAACAAACACTTCTTTATAAGACCAAAGTGTAAAGGTATTCAATGATAAAGCACCAATTTTAGATAGATGGTATTAGGGATAGCCAGCTCTTTTGTGTATTGTATATCTGTGATAGAAGTGTTTGATGTTGCATAATTATTACTGCTAGAGCTTTTAACATATTAATTAAAAGTACTTTAAAGTCCATTTCTGCTAGTTCCACATTCTGCTGTGCCACATTTCTGGTTGAATTTTTTGATTATCAGGACATTCAGATTTGTTTTCTTGCCTGTCCATATTAGTCCTCTTATGGTTGTTACTGTGTTTTTAGGGAAGGAGATTAGGTACACTTTTCCTTCTTCCTAGTACTTTAGTCTGAAAGTTGGTGTATTCTACTCAGATCAAATGTCTGCGTATCTTTATCACTGTTATGTCTAACTCAGTTTAACAGAGGCTTTCTCCTTCCCCAGGAGTACTTTTTATGTTTATAGTGAATGACAGTTTGCTACAAACATGCCCTTTCCCTGCTTGACTTTGGGTTTCTCTACTTGGCTTTGTTTTATGTTTGTAGGAAAAAAAATCTATCTCTTCCAGAGCTTTCTGGTATATCCAGTTTTTTTTTTTTGATAAATTAAGTCTAGATTATTGTCTTTAATCAAGTACAGAACTGTTTTACCTGTTTGTTTGTTTGTGATATTCTGGTTGAGACTCAGTGTTAGACAGATGTCCTGAACTTTGGTTTGAGGATGTAGACTTCACAAATGTCCCATCTTTTCTTTAAATGGAATCCTAATCTTCTTTCTACTCTATATTATAAGTAGCTTGCAGGAATTCTGGGAAAAACAGATATAAGAAACTGTGAAACCAACAATCTTATGGTTCCTGAAATCTTTAAACTTTTGTACTGGCACAGTGTTGGACTTGAGAAATTTAGCTAAAATTTTACCAGAATATACTTGCAGCTTAGTTGGAATTTGATGTCTGTAATTGAATGTTAATGCTTGATTCCTGTCATATCCTGCAAGCACATTTCTCTCTCCACATTTTAAGTTTCTGGTTTTATCTCCAATTTTGGCTTTTTAATAAATTCAGAAAAAAATATTAACTTGCAGTTTTTCCAGCTTTTGTGTATGGGAAAAAATATTCTTTCAAATGTTCTATAACCCCAGTATAAAACCAGATCCCTGAGAAAAATGTTTTTAGCTTTCTTTTCTCCAATAAACACTTTAGGTATCAGTAAGTAAAGAATTATAATGTTTAATGAAAAATAGTTTAGTACAATTCAATTCCTCAAGATATTCACTAATGGCTGTTTAATGTGTGCATGCCAGTCAGGGTTTGCTATCTATCCTGAAAGCCAATGTGGTATATCGGACCACAGAAAACCACAAGTCAAAAACAAGTAACGTGTTTTCCTACTTCATGTTAGAATCTTTAAAAATATTTTGCCTAAAGTCAATATTTTAATTTATAGATTTGTAGAGGGTTTTTTAAAAACATATCACTGATTTTAGTCAAGATTTTATGCACATGTGTTACTGATTTTTCAATCATTTTTCTCATTATCCAATTTCATTCTCACATCCACAAGAACTGAAACCATAGCTCTTCATTCATTGTTACTATTATCTGGAATAGAAATTAACAGTTAAAGAATAAAGAACAATTAACCAACTACTAAAGTTTTACATTTACTTTGTCAAGCATTGTAAATTCAAAATTCATTTCAATAATGATATTAATTTTTCATCAAACATACAGAATTTTTTGAAGAGCTATAGATATGGCCAAGGTAGAATAAACACACTTTTCCTATGATTGCCCAGAAATATAACTTGAAAATCCTAGAAACTGTTATGCTAGACAAAGATTGTAGTTCCCCGGTACTGACTGGGGCTTTCCAGTCAGTACTTGGGATAAAGGTATTGATCTCCTATGACTCATGTCACATGAAAAGAAAGACAACATGTGACATGGGGAGAGGATTAAAGGCCACTCTGTTTAGTAAAGGAACAGTCTGTCTTAAATACATAATGAGAACAAAGCATTCTTTACTCACGAGGACGAAAGGTGTTCTGTGAGAAAGGAGCTCTTTTTCTCTCATTGCTGAGACAAAATACCCAAAATGAAGGAAAAAAGGTCTATTTAGCTCGTAGTTTTTCGAGGTTTCAGTCCATAATTAGCTGATGCCAATGCAGGGTGGCATGGCTGAGGGGCAGCTATTCATGGTGGCTGCAGCAGATTCCAAAAGTGACAAGCACAAAAGGGCAAAAAAGGAAAAGTGCACCTCCTCCCCTCCCTTGTATTGTATACGGGCTACCTGCCCCTCAGTGGGTACAGTATTCACACCACCAATCCCGGCACTAGACAGCAAACCAATCACAATGCTTGATTCAGCTGCTTTCCAAAGGCCTCCCCTCCCACCCCGGACTACATGAGGCTTTGGAAAGCCATCCAAACACAAGTCATGATAGGAAGTCAAAAGAAAATATGTGCTCCATTTGAGCTGGTATTGTTCTGGGTTCAGGGCTAGTCCAGATGCAAGACATGGTACCAGAAGAACTTCGGAAGGCATATAGCTTTATTATGCTTGTGGACCGAAGGGAATCTCAGTTCTAAAACATTAGCCCCAACTTTAAGTTAACAGTCTCTTATGTATGTTTTCAGACGGAGGTACGAAAACAGGGAACAGGATATTTTATAATTGCTTACATAGGCTGGGTGATACGATGAGACAGACTTATTTTACATAAGCTAATTGGAGTTATTATATAATGCAGGGGGTCAAGGTAGCGGTGAGCAGGAAGAATCAATCACTGTCTTTAATTGAGCCAGTCTGTCCTTTAGAATTTGAAAGCAAGCTAGTATAACAAGATGCATTATCCAATTGAGTTACATTTATCTTACAAATTGTGACTGGCATGGGGGATGTCAAGGCTTAGCCGAGTTTTGCAGTTTTTAATTGTGCGAACAGGGGGCACGTCCCAGTCCCGTCCTTGTATAGTGTTAAAAAATATGTTTTAAAATTTCCTTTACATTCAAAATTGCCTTTACAGTAGTATTGGGGACAGCTTGGGAGAGAGCACAGAAAACATCTCCCACATCCTGCAACTGCAAAGCCACGGCCTCCCTCCAAGTCATGCCATCTATGCTCCATCTTCAGGGTCTTATTAGCAACTGACCGTTCAGGAGACCCATCAGGACAAAGTACAGTACAGCTTCAAAACAAAGTGCTTCATGTACACATTTTCAGTGCTGATGCTCACAAAGATGAATACACTGAAACTGAATATCAGAGAGTAGATAAGCTTTCTGTTTACATTACCAAGCTCTCTGTGGATTTTTTTTCTTATTTGTTGGTTAGTTTGTTTTATTTACTGTGGATAATGGAAAAGCAACAGAAATACCAATAAGGGCAGGCAAAAATTCAAATGAAATGTATGTTCTGTCTAACCAAAGTACTAGGAAAAGGCAACATAGAAAAGCCAAATTTTTAAAACAATACCCATTCTACTCTAGCAAACACTCCACAAAAAATTTATCTCTCTTACCAATTCACCTGTTTCATTGACGGCCAAATGAGAAGGCTAGACATGTAGCCCCACGTGCATGTGAAAACTGCCACTTATCTGTGCACAAATGACATCATTGAAGGTTAAACAGAAGATTCTAGTTTCATTATGCTTGATGATAGTGGTACCAAGAATCAAAACAATCTCAACTTGAATGGCAGAAGACAGTGAGAGATACTCTACTGAGATGACACAGCAGCTGGAATATCTGACAAGTACTGGCAGTAACAAAATGTTTTAACAAGGAATTATGTGCACACTTGAAAGAATGCAAAACAATATAGGGCTGCATATGTAGCTTAGTGATAGAGCACTTGACTAATGAAAAGCAAAAAAACCCTAGGCATGATATCCAAAATGAGAGACAGAGAATGAGAGAGAGAGAGAGAGAGAGAGAGAGAGAGAGAGAGAACAAAAACAATAGAAAGCCTCAGTAGATAAATAACTCTCAGCAGATAATTAGAAGATATAAAGATGTTTGTAGTAAAAATTATAACATCTTATGAAGTTCTTGTTTGTATAACAAATGTTTAAGAGAGCTATATTATTAAAAAGAGGTAAAATGACTAAAAGATGGGGTTACTTATTCAAACTAACAAATTCCATTAGACTACAATAAAATAGATGTATGTGGTGCAGTACATAGAGCCATCTTTGAAAAAGTCAGTACACAAACATATACTTGAAGATATTATAGATAAATAAAAATTGACACTACATATTTTTCAGGTAACCCAGAATGAAAAAACAACAAAAAGAGTAATGGAAAGCACAGTGGAAAAAAATATTGTTCATTTATTTTAAAACTCAGATATTGAAGATTATTGTTCATTTATTTTAAAACTCAGATATTGAAGATAAATTTATTTTTGCATTTATGACAGTAAGCGTATAAATTTGGCCAAAGAGTTGGGGTAAAAACAATGCTGTTATTAAAGTATAAAGCTTATTGTACAAGAATGTCCTTGAAATTGGTTATGGTTTTCATACAGTTCATAATTCAACTGAACTGCAATGTAAAAGCCATAGTTGTCAAAATTCATTTTTATTTTTTAATGGAAATAGTAAGAAAAATGAAATGCAAATTATTTTTGAAGCTACTGCCACCTGCAAAGGAACAAATCAACATCTCAGAGTGTGATTTTTATTTTAGTTCTTCAATAATTGGTAGAAGGATCACATGTGTAAGAAAAGTACTTGGAAAGTTTGACTTCAAAAAATGATCATATAATAGTATTCTGAAGGAGATTAAGCAACATCAATAAAATATATTTGACTTAAAATATTTTAAGTTTATATAAAAATATAATTAGAAATCTCAATATGTTTTATATTTTAAAAACTGGCTCTGAATTTAGCAACTTTATCATGACCTACAGAGAGGATATTTTTCTCTCTAATTGTAGGTATAATGCTGTTTAGAAAAGAGTAAATTGAATATATTAACAATTTTACATGTATTAACTAAAAAAGTAAATCAGAAACAAAGTCATTATGGTTGTTTTTATTTATTTTTTAATTTTTATTTTAAAAATAAACATAAAAAGGATAAAAACAACACAGAATTTAAAAAAAGAAATAGGAAACTAACACTAGTTAATATATTGTGTATTGTTATCTTGGAAGTAGTTGTTCAGATTACAAGATTTAAAAATGATCAATCAAACAATGAAGATACAACTGTTCTTTTTGGTGAACAGAGATTAGTAGTATAGTTATCAATCAATCTTGCATATATATATATATATATATATATATATATATATATATATATATATATAATCTTTTCCTTTCTTCCTCTTTCCTATATCACAGTTATTCTTTCCTTTTGAACACTTTCTTTCCCTTTCATTTTCACAATATCTATTGTATGTTTTGGATCTTATTTACTCTTTTGTTGTTTTACACTAAGGAGACAAGACAATATTTCCACATGCAAGTCTGATTTATTTCACTTATAAGTATGGTCTTTAGCTGGGGATATAGCTCAGTGGCGCAAGCACCTATCTGGCAAGCATGAGGTTGTGAATTCAAGCCCTGGTAGGAAAAAAAAAAGTATGGTCTCTAGTTGCATCCATTTAGCTATGAAAGCCTCAACTTTATCCTTCTTTTTAGCTGAGTAATACTCCATTGTATAAAAAATCACATCTTTTTTATCCATACTGTGGTTGATGGACATTTGGGTTGTTTCCAAGCTTTTACACGTTGTGCTGCTATAAACATGGGTATACATATATTGCTGTGATATGATGTTTTAAATTATTCTGAGAAAATACCCAGAAGAGGAATAGCTAGGTCAAATGAGACTAGTAATCTTAGTTTTTTGAGGAATCTCCACACTGATTTCCACAGTAGTTGTACCATTCTACACTCCCATGAAAAATAGAGAAGGGCTCCTTTTCCCCACAGCCCCTCCAGCAATTGTTATCAGTTGATTTCTTGATGATAGTCATTCTTTGTTGAGTGAGATGAAATGTCATTGTTGTTTTAATTTGCATCTCTCAGGTGATCAATGAAGTTGGAGACTTTTTCATATACTTATTTGTCATTTGTATTTCTTCATCTGAGAATTGAGCTGGGGTAAAAAGAGTTGGGGTAAAAATAATGCTGTTATTAAAGTATAAAGCTTATTGTCAGATACCCATTTTTGGATAGGGTCTTTAAATTTGGGGGGCCTGATTTTTTTTCAACTCTTTATATATTCTGTATATAAATCCTTTGAGGAACAGTTGGAAAAAATTGTTTCCCATCGCATGGGTTTCTTTTCACTTTGCTGGTATTTTCTTTTGATGAGCAAAAACTTTTTAGTAAGATGAGATCCTAGTTGTTGATCCTTTGAAGTATTTCCCGTGCAACTTGCGTTTTGTACATGAACTCTTTGCCTACCCCTATGTCTTCAAGATTTCTACCTACCTTATCTTCTAGTAGATTTAGTGTCTCTGTTTTAATATTTAGATCTTTGATCCATTTTGACTTTAGTTTAGTGCATGGTGATAAACATGGGTCTAGTTTTGGTGTTTGGCATGTGGAAAGCCAATTTTTACAGCACGATTTATTAAAGGGGCCATCTTTCTTCCAGTGAATATGTTTGACATCTTTGTCAAAGATAAGCTGGCTGATTTTCTTTGTTGTTATTGTGTCTGCATCTTCTAATCCATTCCACTGATACTTAGGTCTGTTTTTCTGTCAGTACCATGCTGATTTTATCACTGTAGCTTTGTAGTATAATTTCAAGTCAGTGATTGTGATGCCTCCTGCCTTATGTTTGTTTCACAGGACTGCCTTTGCTATTCTAGGTCTCTTCTGTTTCTAAATGAATTTTAGGAATGTTTTTTCCAGATCTGTGAGGTATGATAATGATTTTTAGATCAGGATTGCATTAAATCTGTATAATAGTTTTGGGAGTATGGTCATTTACACTGTATGGAAGAGCAAGGGATAGCTTTCCATTTTCTGATATCTTCTTCAATCTCTTTATTCAGAGTGCTATAGATTTCTATATGGAGACCTTTTACCTTCTTTGTTAGATTGATTCCTAAATAGTTCATTTTTTGGATGCTATTGTGAAAGGTGTTATTTCCATAATTTTTCTCAGTGAATTTTTTGTTTCTGTACAAGAATGCTATTGATTTTTGAGTACTGACTTTGTGTCCAGCTAGGCCGCTGAATTTGCTTATTAACTGTAATAGTGTTTTGGTGGAGCTTTGGGGGTCTTTGATGCTGTGTCATATGCAAATAATGATAATTTAACTTTTTTCTTTCTTTCTTATCTTTATTCTTTTTATTTCTCTCTCTTGTCTAATTGCCCTGGTTAACATTTCCAGAACTGTATTGAATAGGGGTGGTGACAGTGGACATCCTTTTCTTGTTCCTGATTTTAGAGCAAAAGCTTTCAGTTTTTGTTCATTTAGTATGATGTTAACTGTTGTTTTGTTATAGATAGATTTTATCAGATGGAGATGGGGACTATATATTCTGATTTTCTGTAAGGTTTTTATGGGTGTTGGACTTTATCAAAAGCTTCTTCTTTTGAGATGATCATGTGATTTTTGTCTTTGGCTCTGTTGATGTGGTGTATTATATTTACTGATTTGTATATGTTGAACCATCCCCACATTCCTGGGATGAATCTCACTTTGTCATGGTGTATAATCTTCCTGATTATCTGCTGTATTATTTGCCAGTATTTTATTGAGAATTTTTACACTTATGCTCACTAGAGAGATTGGCCATAGCTCTCCATTTCTGTTGAGTCTTTCTCTGGTTTAGGTATCAGAGTAATACCTCTAAGAATGAGTTCTGGAGAATTGCTTCACCTTCAATTAGAATTTGAGGACTATTGTCATTAACTTTTCTCTAAATTTCTTGTAGAATTCAGCTGTGGGTCCATCAGGACCTAGGCTTTTCTTTAATGGTAAGTTTTTTATTATATTTTCAAATTCAGTAACTGATATAGGGTTATTCTAAATTTTTGTATCTTATTGATTCAGCTTTGGTAATTCATGTGTCTAGGAATCTGTCCATTTCTTCTGTTTTCTGGCCTGGGTGAGTAAGGAGTTTTGAAGTAGGTTGATGATCTTCTAAATTTCTATGGTATTTGTAGTAATTTCACTCTTTTCATCCCTCAATTATGAACTTGTGTTTTTTCTTTCCTTTTCTTGATAAGGTTGGCCAGAGGTTTATCAATTTTGTTTATTATTTCAAAGAACTAGCTCTTCAACTCATTGATTATTTGTATAATTTTCTTAGTGTCAGTTGCATTACCTTCTGCTCTGATGTTTATAATTTCCTCCTTTCTATGAGTTTCGGTCTTGACTTACTCTTCTTTTTCTAGAAGCTTGAGATGTAGAGTTAAAGTTTTTAGTTGTGCTCATTCTATTTTCTTGATATGAGAATTCATTGTTATATATTTTCCTCTTATGACTGCTTTCATTGCATCCCACAGGTTCCTGTGTATTGTATCTGCATCTTCATTTAATTGTAGATACTGTTTAATTTCTTCTTTAGTTTCATCTATGACTTACTGGTTTTTCAGAAGGGTGTCATTTAATTTCCATGTGTTTATGTGGTTTTTGAAGTTTCTTTTGCTATTAATTTCCAATTTCATTGCACTATGGTCAGATAATATGAGTGGAATGATTTCAATGCCTTTGCATTTAAACATATTCTATGGGCTAATCTATGATCTATTTTAGAGAATGTGCCATGTGCTGTTGAGAAGAATGTGTATTCTGATGTTGGGTGGAACATCAGAATACACAAGAAATGGACTTATCTAGTAAGTCCATTTGTTCACAGGTTTCATTCAGTTCTATTACTTCAATTCTATTATTTTTTGTCCAGTTGATCTGTCTCTTTGTGGCAATGGGGTATTAAGGTCCCCCATTACAATTGTGTTATTACATACTTGATTTTTCATGTCTATTAGCCTTTGTCTTATATAGTTGGGTGCTCCCATATTTGGTTCATACACATTTATGATTGTTAGCTCTTCCTCTTGAGTTTCCTCTAATGAGTAGATAGTGATTTACTTTATCTGTTTTGATCATTTTTGCTTTGCAGTTCACATTGTCTCCAAACACAATAGCTACCTCTGATTTTTTTTCTGGGTTCCTATCACACAAACTTTCAGTCTGAGTTTCTTTTTGAATTAGATATGTTTCTTTTGTACAGCATACTGCTGCATCTTTTGTCTTGATCTATTCTGCCAGTCGATTTCTTTAAATTGGTGAATTGAAGTCAGTTACACTGATGGTTATTACTGATGTGTATTGGCTTGTCTTTGTCATATTGTTTTCCTGTTGTTGGTTTCCAGCTTTTCCCCTTTATTTAATTACCTGGTGATTTCTTTCTGTTGTTGTTCTTGGAATTTTAGTCATTTTATCTCTATTTAGAATATCTTTCAGTGCTTTTTCTAGGATTGGATTGATGGACATGAATTTCTTCAGTTGATCTTTGTCATGGAAGTATCATATTTCTCCATTAATTTTGGAGATGGTTTTATAGGGAAAATAGTGGTTTTTAAAATACCAAAAATATGCCCTTTGATGGAGATACAGATAAGAAAATAAGCCACTGACAATTATTCTTATTTGTATAATTTTAAATGAAATCTATAAAATTTTGGCTGTGTGTACTCAGGTATATTTGGTTTAGGAAATGTATGTAGTTTTAGAAATGCTTTTTGAGTGTGTTTTTAGGTCTATCAAAATAATGAAGCCTAACTTTTAAGTCATTTAATATCAAAATCAGTAATTATATAATTTTACTTCTTGAAATATTACATCTTCCCAGTCCACCATATTCATTGTTACAAGACTCTAGAAACTGGTTGAAAAAACTGAAAAATTGCATTAAAAAACAAGAGAGCTTAAGAGACCCAACCCATTTATTCCAAAATTTGACAGAAAATGATTTAAGAATATTTTATTTCATATGAAATCATCTATGTTAATGTATATACACACAAAGATGATATAGATAATTTGGATAGCTGGATAGGTAGATGAATGGGTGGATGAGTGACTGGGAAAGTAGATTATGGGTAGAAAAAAGGGAAGGAAGGAAAGATACAGGGAAGGAGGCAGGGAAGGAGGAAGTTAAAAAGAAAAGAAAACTGAAGGAAGAGAAAGGAAAAATGAAGGGAAGGAAAGAGAATGGTAGCTGTGATCAATGTATATATAGGATACATACACACATTTTAATGTTTCTCCATGGAAATATGAACAAGCCTATCTAAAACCAAGATTATACCTCCTTACGTCCAGTGTGTTGATTTTCTTGTTAACTTATTTAACTCAGGAAGAGTATAACATAACCAATATTATCACCATCCTTACACTTCTAATTTGATGACTAATAAACTTTGCCCAGAGAAGAAGTTTTAATTTCTCTGAACTGTTTATGTGTAAAGTGACATCACACTGTTAGAATTACAGCCTATATAAAAGCTGCTAATGAAATCTTGAATGATGATGCAGTAAATTGACAATTTACTGTTGTCTTGGCACAATCAATAATATTTCACGATCCCAAAGGCATACATGACCAATGACCTAGAAATATAGAATAATTCCTGATACTTAGCATTCTTTTTTTCTGCATACCCTGTGGTTATTAGGCAGAGGCCCATAGGCAAATCACACTACTTGAATTTCTGTGTAGACTATAATTTCTCAATTGGTGAGAAATTATAGAAAAAATGTTTTCCATATTTTTCTGCAGAATAAATGGAAAACTCCCAATGCGTGATAGTAGATATTAACACATTCTCTAGGACATTTGGTAAAGAATTCTCAAGTGTAACCAGATGGTACACATATTGTCAAATGAAGACAACAAATCTATATCTTTTTATTCAATCTCTTATGCAGTATTAATACAGTATCTAGAAGCATATATTACTCTAGCAGAATTACTAGGAATTTTTAAAGACTGGGGTGATTTATAAACAATTTTTATTCTTCATAGATAATTTTTCTCTTTTAACTTATTCTTTTTAATTTTTTAAAAGACAAAATAAAACAATTTCAAAACAGGATAATTAGAGGCTAATAATGGTCAATAAATTGTGTATTGTTATTTTTCAATTAGTTACATTAATTCAATTAGTCTGCATTTAATTGTCCAGACCATATTAGCACAAAACCTTCTTTTCAATGAACTAAGAAAAATTGGCCCATCTTAACAATTGTATATATATATATATATATATATTACAAATTGTGCTGCTATGAACAAGGGTGCATATATATTACTGTGGTGTGATGTTTTAAATTGTTCTGGGAAAATACCCAGAAGAGGAATAGCTGGGTCAAATGGGACCACTAATCTTAATTGTTTGAGGAATATCCACATTGATTTCCACATTGGTTGTACCTGTCTATACTTCCACAAAGGATGGAGAAGGGTACCTTTGTCCCCACAGCCCCTTCAGCATTTGTTATTGGTTGATTTTTTTGATAATAGTTATTCTTTCTAGGTTGAGATGGAATCTCATTGTTCTTTTAATTTACATCACTTGAATGACCAGTTATGTTCAACAATTTTTCATCTATTTATATGCTGTATTTGTATTTTTTTCATCTGAGACATATATATTCATCTCAGATGCCCATTTTTGCATTGGTTCTTTAAATTTAGGATATTTTATTTATTCATTTTTTTAGTTCTTTATATATTTTTGTTAGTAAGCCTTTGTCTGAGGAACAGCTGGTAAATATTTTTTCCCACATTATGGGTTGTCTCTGCATTCTATTGGTGATTTCACTTGCTGTATAAAGGCATTTTAATAAGATGAGATTAAAGTGTTTGATTCTTTGTGATAGTTCCTGTGCAATTTGGGTTTTATTCATGAATTCTTTGCCTTTACCAATGTGTTCAAAAGTTTTACCAACTCTGTCTTCCAGCAGGTTTCATGTTTCTGTTTTAATATTTATATCTTTGATCCATTCCAAATTTAGTGCATGGTGGAATATATGGGTCAACTTTTAATCTTTAGCATGTG